>ML436041.1:0-17788 GCA_005239525.1 Nicotiana knightiana | reverse complement strand
GACAAAGAGAAACGCACGATTACCTACTAACCTTCCACCATAATCTTACACCTCCATACCCTTGTATCTAAGGTCATGTTCTCGGGTTTGTACATATTTTTTTTATAAGGGGAACACCCCGAAGTGAATGTAAAAGAAGGCTGTGGCATCATCGAGGGAGCATTAGTGTTACAACCCGTACCTTAGCATTAGGATGTGCCGTGGTAAATCCACATGAGTTCGAAGGGATTATGTCTATTAGGAGGTTATAGAAGGTTTAAGACATTATTATTGTGAGACCCCGTAATTTACAACCGTGATACCGTTAGATATTATGTTAAGTGTGGTATTTTTTTTTAAGTGAAGTATTTTATTAAAAGTTTTATAAGTATAATTTTTAACAGTTATTATTATTATTATTTTCAGATAAGATAAATTATGCACATAATAGAAAAAAGTTTATAAAATTTTCTTTATCTAATTGATTATTAGATAAAGTTTAAATTTCCTAACAAAGAAATTACGTGGCAGCCCTCCCATGCCAAAGAGTGTGACTCTTGAATTGAATGGAAAGGTGGCAACCATTTGCGCAAGCTGTTGGCAGCAAATGCTCTTTCGAGAATTTCATTAACATAAAAAGCTTCTCCTATCGTTTTGGGAGCCATTGACATGAGGTAAACAGAATGGACAAAAAAGGGACATAAAGACGGGAGCCAAAAGGTTTCATTTTACGTATAACAGTACATTAGTAATTTCTATGCTCTATCGATTGGTTCAGAATTTTATCAATGTCTCATGATACCATTAATTGATACAAGAATCTGCTAAAGAGAAGATAATAAGAGTGGATAAATTTGCCTCAAGGGTAAAAATGAAAGGAAAATTTAGAGGTTGAGATATTGAGCATCAATGTTGAAGAAAGCTTGAGCACTTAACATCTGACCTTACTGAGGAAAGTAATCACAGTTGAAGATGCTCTTAAGACTGGGTCGACTAAAGATACTCTTGTTAATTCTTATATTTGCTAGTGTGACATAGATACTGCCAGGAGATACTTAAACTTTGCAGTTAGTAAATGGTGTTTCAGTTTCAAAAAGTTTTCTCATAATTCATTTTTTATAAATTTAATAGTGAGCAGAAATGTGTTATTGGCTTATTGCACACATAATGGATTTGAGGCTTGCCACACTGACATGGGAACATGGAAAGGAATATTTAAAAGTTCTACCCTCAAGAATATTATACGGATTTTTTCCTACTCCAGGTATGTTAAGGCTAAGCCTTTTCTTCTTTTTTTGGCATGATCCCATCATTACACGAGTTTGATAACGAGGCATAAAGAAAAATTCATATGCCAAAATTTACGTATATTTTTGCAAGTTACAATATTTTCTTTATCGGGACTTCATATTCATTTGAGTATTTTCTTTTTTCAGTCAATGAAGAAGAGAGTATATATATACAATATTGCATTATTTTCATTACCATCGAGCTATAACCGATGGGCAGGCCCCTATCGGAAAACCTCTGATCAGATGGTAAGTTATATACCAAGCCTACTGTGGTCGAGCGCCTATGAGCGAGCCCAGTTGGTCGAGATACAGAGCCTAGTATGGCCGAGCTCTTGTGAGCGAGCCTACTACAGCAGAGCAGCCTTATAGGGCCGGACAATAATTTATTTACTACATTGAGAGTTGACTCAGTATCAGCAGGTAAGCATATCTTCAAATTATCTTTGACTTCCAGTTATTTTCAGTTGTTATATTATCAATTCAGTTTCAGCTTTTAATATATTTGTCACGACCCAATTTACCCTCCGAAAGGTATCGTGACGGCACCTAGTCTCTATGACTAGGTAAGCCTAAAATTTGCAGAAATGCCAGAATCAATAAAATAAAGACAGAAAAGATCTCAAGTAGATATAACGTAGCTGCTCAGCATATACAATTTTTTACTTCCCAAAACCCGGAATGTCACTATAGTCACAAGCTCTGTACTAAATGTAGCTCTATACAATGAAACAGTAGAAAAACATACAAGTCTTCGGTACATGCGCACGATACTGGGTGCTGAAACCTGGTTGCTGATAGGACGACTCCTAGCCACGATACTTGGTGCTGGAACCTGGATCTGCACATGGGGAAAACATGCGCAGGAAAGGGCGTGAATACTCCACATTCGGTACTCCATAAGTGCCAAGCCTAACCCCAGTCAAGTAGTGACGAGGTCAGGTTGAGGCCCTACTGAGTTTGTAAAACAAGTAAATATACAATTTAAAACAGTCAAAAAAATAGATAAGCAATGATAAACAGGATTAACGAAAACGGAAAGATTTAATAACATAAAGAGATCCCTCGGCTCAGCACAACATATATCTCAACAATAAATGTGAAATGCAGTACACGGGGAAAGCTCTCAGATCTCAGTCCGTAGTCCCAATTTAAATATGCTATGCAGTATAGGGGAAAGCTCCCGGATCTCTGTCCATAGTCCCAATTTAAATATGCATTTCAGTATCCGTAGTCCCAATTTAAATATGCATGTCAATTATGGCCTTAAGTAAACAATCCAGGAAAAACAACAAGTAAGGATAGAGTAAAACTACCCAAGCATGATGTGACTAGTAGCAAATAAGAGGAAATCAAGTCAGAACAGCTAGGCATGCTTACTCTTAGGCTATTTACTCAATTAAGATAGGAAGCAGTAATATATGAATGAAAATGAGTGGGAGTAAAAATAGGATTTTAGCAACAATGACCCGTGTACGCACTCGTCACCTCGCGTACACGACGTCCACACAACAAAATGAGTATAAAGATGCCTAAGCGAAAGTCCCCAACACAGAATTAGGCAAGCCACTTACCTGGACTGTGATAATCAACTCAATACCAAGCTCGTGCCATGAGTATCTGACTCTGGGTGGCCCAAATCTATTCAAATCGATTGCATGGTGTAAATATCACTTCAAGGGAACAAAATAGCTAATTATTTATAATCTAATACGCGAAATTAGGAAATTCGCCCAAAAAGTCCCTAGGGCCCACGTCTTGAGATAGGGTAAAATCTATATTTCCGAACACTCATTCTCTCATGAACCCACTCGAACAAGAATCAACAAAATCCGACGTCTAAATCTCCTAAATCCTCAGATTTCTACTTGGGAAGATTTCATCCCATTTCCATGGTTTTTTTCATCCAATTTCCTTGATTAGATTGAGGAAAATGATAGAGATTAATGATATAGAAAGGGATTAAGGTTAGAAAACGTTACCTATGATCCTCCTCTTCAAATCCCACTAAAAATCGCCAAGTTCCGAGCTCACAATCGATTTTGGAATTATGAAATTCAAACCCTCGGATTTTTGGCATAAACTGCCCAAACATTTCGCACCTGCAACACTGGGATTGCACCTGCGGAAACACAACGCAGGTGAGGAAGTTCATTAAGTGGCCTTGGGTCGCACCTGCGGCACCTCTTTCGCACTTGCGTGCCCGCACCTGCGGAAATACCATCGGAGGTGCGGAAATTCATTTAATGGCCTGGGGTCGCACCTGCGGCTCCCCCTTCACACCTGCGGAAATACCATCGCAGGTGCGAGACACCAGAACCAGAATGGTTCAGCTGTTCTCAATTTCACAAAACTCACCCGTTGGACATCCGAAACCCCCTCGAGCCCCCCCCCCCGGGACCTCAACCAAACCTACTAACTGACCCTAGTACCTTGTTCAAACTTGTTCGAGCCTTAAAAACACATCTCAAAACATCAAAATCATCAATTATGCATAATTCAAGCCTAAGAACTTACGAAATTTCTAGAATTCACATCCGACGCTGAAACACGTCTAAACTCGTCCGAATGACCTCAAAATTTGCACACATGTCATAAATGACATTACGGACCTGCTGTCGCTTTCGGAAATCCATTCCATGTCCAATATCAAAATCTCACCTATAGGACGAAATCGCAGATATTCTAACTTCCGNCCTCAAATTTTTCACACAGGTCATAAATGACATTACGGACCTGCTGTCGCTTTCGGAAATCCATTCCATGTCCAATATCAAAATCTCACCTATAGGCCGAAATCGCAGATATTCTAACTTCCGCAAAATCAAGCCTAAATCCACAACCGACCTCGAAAACACATTCCGAGCACGCTCCTAACCCTAAAATCACGAGCTAACGGAGTCGATAGAATTCCATTCCAGATCCATCTTCACAAAGCTCTAGCTACGACCAGATTTGTAAAGCTAAATTCCACATTTATGGACTATGTGTCAAAAATCACCTCGGATTTCATCACTCAATGCTCCGACAAGTTCCAATAACATAAAATAGACATGGGAGAAACGGTAAATAGGGGATCGAGGCGCAAATTCT
This sequence comes from Nicotiana knightiana, assembly GCA_005239525.1. Taxonomy (NCBI): domain Eukaryota; kingdom Viridiplantae; phylum Streptophyta; class Magnoliopsida; order Solanales; family Solanaceae; genus Nicotiana; species Nicotiana knightiana. The sequence continues at coordinate 13,427 of ML436041.1, read as the reverse complement.
TAAAATGACAGACCGGGTCGTTACATCCTCCCCTTCTTAAGAAAATTGTTTTTCCAACGAGCATAGAAATATACCTGGAACTGGGAAAATATAAGGGTACTGACTACGCATATCCTGCTCGGTCTCCCAAGTCGCCTCCTCGACTGGCTGACCCCTCCACTGAACCTTTACTGACACAATATCCTTTGACCTGAGCATTTTGACCTGCCTGTCCAATATAGCTAAAGGCTCCTCAACATATGATAGATCCCTGTCCAATTGGACTGAGTTGAAATTTAAGACATGAGTCGGGTCACCGTGATACTTCCAGAGCATGGAGACGTGGAACACCAGATGAACCCCTGTTAGGCTGGGAGGTAGGGCTAGCTCATAAGCAACCTCCCCAACACGTCGCAACACCTCAAAGGGGACAATAAATCTCGAAATCATCTTGTATTTCTCCTCGAACCTCATGACACCCTTCATACGATACCCGAAGCAAAACCCGATCACCAGGCATAAATGCCAAGTCACGAACCTTCCGATCCGCATAACTCTTCTGCCTGTACTGAGCTGTGCACAGTCTCTCCTGAATCACCTTCATCTTGTCCAGGGCATCCTGAATCAAGTTTGTACCCAACAATCGGGCAAACCATCCCACGAGAGACCTGCACCGCCTACCATACAAAGCCTCATACGGCGCCATCTGAATGCTGGACTGGTAGCTGTTATTATAAGAAAACTCTGCAAGAGGCAAGTATCGATCCCATGACCCTCCAAAATACATCACACTGGCACGGAGCATATCCTCGAGAATCTGAATCGTGCGCTCGGACTGCTCGTCGCCTGAGGGTGAAAAGTTGTGCTCAACTCTACCCTGGTGCCTAACTCCTACTGAACGGCTCTCTAGAACCGTGAAGTGAACTGTATACCTCTGTCTGAAATGATAGATACTGGAATACCGTGGAGGCGAACAATCTCTCTGATATAAATCTCAGCCAACCGAATATGTAGTCAGTACTGGAATGAAATGGGCTGATTTGGTCAGGTGATCCACAATCACCCAAATAGCATCATGCTTCCTAAAAGTCCGAGGAAGTCCAACCACAAAGTCCATGGTGATTCGCTCCCACTTCCACTCTGGATGCTCAATATGCTGAAGTAACCCTCCCAGTCTTTGATGCTCACATTTGACTTGCTGACAGTTGAGAAACATGGCTACAAACTCATCTATATCCTTCTTCATCCTTTGCCGCCAATAGTTCTGTCTCATATCCTGGTACATCTTTGTGGTACCCGGATGCATGGAATACCACGAACAATGGGTCTCCTCAAGAATCAACTACTGAAGCCCATCCACGTTGGGCACGCAGATACGCTCTTGCATCCTCATCACCCCGTCATCTCCTAAAGTCACATCTCTGACATCACCCCTTCGGACTCTATCCTGAAGAACCAAAAGGTGGTGATCATCATACTGGCGCTCTATGATACGGTCATGAAGGGTAGATCGAGCAATCACACAAGCTAATACCCGGCAAGGCTATGAAAGATCCAATCTCACGAAATGACTGGCTAAGGACTGAAAATATAAGGCTAGAGGCCTCTCAGCTGCATGAAGGTATGCCAAACTCCCCGAACTCTCCGCCCGGCGACGCAAGGCGTCGGCGACCACATTGGCCTTTCCCGGGTGGTATAATATGGTGATGTCATAGTCCTTTAGCAACTCCAACCACCTACGCATGCACAAATTTAGATCCTTCTGCCTGAATATGTGCTGCAAACTCTGGTGATCCTTGAATATCTCACAGGGAGCACCATATAAATAATTACGCCATATCTTCAGGGCGTGAATAATCGCTGCCAACTCGAGATCATGAACAAGGTAGTTTTTCTCATGGACCTTCAACTGTCTGGACACGTAGGCAATCACCCTACCGTCCTGCATTAACACCGCTCCCAAGCTAATCCTCGAAGCATCACAATAAACTATATAGGACCCTGAACCGGTAGGCAAAACCAACACAGGAGTTGTAGTCAGGGCTGTCTTGAGCTTCTGAAAGATTCTCTCACACTCATTAGTCCATATAAAAGGTGTACCCTTCTAGGGAAGTCTGTTTATAGGAGCTGAGATGGATGAAAATCCCTCCACAAAACGGTGATAATACCCAGCCAAACCGAGGAAACTACGGATCTCAGTAGCTGAGGATGGTCTGGGCAAACTCTAAACCGCCTCCACCTTCTTCGGATCTACCTTGATCCTATCCGAAGACACCACGTGTCCTAGGAATGCCACAGAATCAAGAAAAAATTCACGCTTAGAGAACTTGGCATACAACTTCTTCTCCCTCAATGTCTGAAGCACGATCCTCAAGTGCTGCTCATGGTCCTCCTGGGACCTCGAATATACCAGAATGTCATCAATGAACACAATGACGAAATTATCAAGATAAGGCCGAAATATGTTGTGCATCAGGTGAATGAAGGGTCTTGGGGAGGTGGTCAGCTCGAATGACATAACAAGGAACTCATAGTGGACATATCTGGTCCTGAAGGCAGTCTTCGGGATATCCAGTTCCCGAATCTTCAAATGATGATAACCAAAACGTAGATCAATCTCGGAGAACACCCTAGCACCCTGTAACTGGTCAAATTGATCATCAATGGGAGGCAATGGGTACCTGTTCTTCACTGTCACCTTATTTAGCTGCCGGTAGTCAATACACATACGCATCAAGCCATCCTTTTTCTTCACAAATAATACTGGAACGCCCCAAGGTGATACACTAGGACTGATGAATCCCTTCTCAAGCAACTCCTGTAAATGCTCCTTTAACTCAGGAGGGGCCATGCGATAAGGACGAATGGAAATGGGCTGAGTGCCCGGAAACAAGTCAATGCCAAAATCAATGTCCCTATCGGGTGGCATACCCTGAAGATCAACTGGAAATACATCAGAATAGTCCCTGACAACTGGAAAGACTCAACTGTAGGGGTCTTACTGCTAACATCTCTCATATAATCCAAATATGCATCACACCCCTTTCCAACCATCCGTTGAGCCTTAAGAAAAGAAATGACTCGGCGGGGAGTATACTCCAAGGAACCTCTCCACTCTAACCTCGGAAATCCTAGCATAGCTAGCGTCACGGTCTTGGCGTGACAATCAATAATAGCATAATAAGGAGATAGCCAGTCCATACCGAATATTACATTGGAATCTACCATACTGAGTAGTAGAAAATCAACTCTAGTCTCAAAACCACTGAGAGTAATCAAACATGACCGATATACGCGGTCCACAACAAGAGAATCTCCCACCGAAGTAGAAACATAAACAGGGGAATTCAAAGTGTCCCGGGCTATCCCCAGATGTGAAGCAAAATAGGAAGACACATATGAATATGTAGAGCCTAGGTCAAATAATACCTATGCATCCCTATAACAAACGCGAACAATACCTGTAATGGCCGAGTCTAAAGCAATGGACTCGGACCGGGTCGGAAGAGCATAGTACCTGTCCTGGCCTCCCCCTCTAGGGCGACCTCGACTTCCCAGACCTCCACCTCGAGCTACCTGAGGTGGTGGGGTAGCAGCTGGGGCTGGGAGAATAACTGGAGGACCGTGTGGAAGACGTGGAGTCTGATAAATCTAAGGGGGTGCACCCTAATAAGTCTGAAGTGGTGTGCCCCTCCTTGCTCTGGGGTAATCTCTGATCATATGATGAGGGTCACCACACTCAAATCAACCCCTCTGAGGACGTGGCGGCCGCTGCTGACTCTGAACTGGACTGCTGGGCTGGCCAGTGATAGCACCTTAAGTAGGAGGCACCTGAGATATTGGTGGTGCATAAGAAGGCTCCTGAGGTCTAGGATCTGGAATACCGCTGGTTGCTGGGAGAACTGAATGAACAGGGTGACTCACAAAACCCCTACCATAGCGTGCTGCTGGTGCACGGGCTCCTGAAAAATGGCTAGTCTCTCGAGACCTCTTGGACTCTCTCTCTTTCCTGTCCCGGGCTAACATAGTCTCAATCCTCCGGGCAATACTCGCATCCTTCTGGTAAGTAATATCGGTCTCCAGCTCTCTGGCCATGCTGGTCCGAATACTGGCGTGGAGTCCCTCAATAAATCGTCGAACCCTCTCTTTGACAGTGACAACCAAAGCTGGTGCATGGCGAGCAAAATCGATTAAACGGACTACATACTCTACACAGTCGTGGCACCCTAGCGTAGCTGCTCAAACTCCGCATGTCAAGCATCCCTGAAGCTCTGAGGGACAAAATCAAGTAAGAACATCTCGAAAAACTGAGCCCAACTAAGTGAAGCTACCTCGTCCGGGCTACTAAGCTCAAAAGCACGCCACCACTGATAAGCTGCTCCCCTCAGCTGGAAGGCAATGAAAGAAACCCCACTCGTCTCCACAATACCCATAGTGCGAAGAATGCAACGACACCCCTCAAGAAAACCTAGGGCATCATCTGAAGCTAGTCTGCTGAACTCAGGTGGATAGTACTTCTTGTACCTCTCAAGTCGAAGTTGCTCTGCCGAACAACTATCCTAGTCTCATGCTGAGCTAGAGCTGCTGGGGCATAGGAATATACTCTACAACCTCCCTAATATGAACCCTCTGCTCAGGAGTACGGGCCGTGGGAGTCTGTGGCCCTCCTCCGGCCTAGGATGTAGCTGGAGCTATCGGGAATAGACCCGCCTGAGACAAAGTACTTAAGGCACTCAAGAACTGGGCCAATGTCTCCTGGAGGTCTGGAGTATTAGTAGGGACCTCTTGTGCCCCTCTAACTGTAGCTGTTGGGGGCTCTTATGCCTCTACTCTAGCCGGTGTTCGGGCTGCACCACGTGCTCGACCCCTGTCCCGGCCCCTGCCTCTAGTGGCTCTAACTGTGGGCTCGGGTGCCTGGTCATCAGTACGTCTGGTACGGGTATGAACCATCTGCAAGCAAGAATAGAGTAGAGTTTAAGAATTTGAAGACAGCATCTAGCACGATAAGAAATTCCAAAGGATTTGATTGTTCTTAACAATTACATAACCTCTCGAAGATAGGTACAGACGTCTAAGCTCCGATCTGTGAGACTCTAATAAATCGGCTTGTGACTTCTGACTCCTATGAACCTAGACGCTCTGATACCATCTTGTCACGACCCAATTTACCCTCCGAAAGGTATCGTGACGGCACCTAATCTCTATGACTAGGTAAGCCTTAAATTTGCAGAAATGACAAAATCAATAAAATAAAGACAGAAAAGATCTCAAGTAGATATAACGTAGCTGCTCAGCATATACATTTTTTTACTTTACAAGTTCTGTACTAAATGTAGCTCTATACAATGAAATAGTGGAAAAATATACAAGTCTTCTATGCCTATACTAGAGTAGAAGGGGACTCGTGGGATTCTGCGGACGCGGCAAAATTACCTCGCGGTCTCCTCGATGCTGATAGAACAACTCCTAGCCACAATACTGGGTGCTGGAACCTGGATCTGCACATGGGGAAAATACGCGCAGGAAAGGGCATGAGTACTCCACATTCAGTACTCCGTAAGTGCCATGCCTAACCCCAGTCAAGTATTGACGAGGTAAGGTTGAGGCCCTACTGAGTTTGTAAAACAAGTCAATATACAATTTAAAACAGTGAAAAAATAAATAAACAATGATAAACAGGATTAACAAAAACGGAAAGATTAATAACATAAAGAGAGCCCTCGGCTCAGCACAACATATATCTCAACCGTAAATGTGCAATGCATTACACGGGGAAGGCTCTCGGATCTCATTCCGTAGTCCCAATTTAAATATGCTATGCAGTATAGGGGGAAACCTCCGGGATCTCTGTTGTAGTCCCAATTTAAATATACATTTCAGTACAGGGGGAAACTCCCGGATCTTTGGTCCGTAGTCCCAATTTAAATATGAATGCAGTACACGAGAAATGCTCATGGATCTCGGTCCGTAGTTCCAATTTAAATATGCAAAGCAGAAGTATGTCAATTATGGCTTAAGTAAACAATCCAGGAAAAACAACATGTAAGGATAGAGTAAAACTACCTAAGGATGATGTGACTAGTACAAAATAAGAGGAAATCAAGTCAGAACAGGTAGGCATACTTACTCTTAGGCTATCTACTCAATTAAGATAGGAAGCAACAATATATGAATGAAAATGAGCGATTTCATGGTAGTAAAAATAGGATTTTAGAAACAATGACCCGTGTACGCACTCGTCACCTCGCATACACGGCATCCACTCAACAAAATCAGTATAAAAATGCCTAAGGGAAAGTCCCCAACATAGAATTAGGCAAGCCACTTACCTGGAATGCGCTAATCAACTCAATACCAAGCTCTTTCCATGAGTATCTAACTTCGGGTGGCCCAAATCTATTCAAATAGATTGCATGGTGTAAATATCACTTCAAGGGAACAAAATATCTAATTATTTATAAGCTAATACATAAAATTAGGAAATTAGCCCAAAAAGTCCCCCGGACCCCTGTCTCGGAATCGGGTAAAATTTATATTTCCCGAACACCCATTCGCTCATGAACCCACTCGAACAAGAATCGACAAAATCATACGTGTAAATCTCCATAAATCCTCATATTTCAATTTGGGAAGATTTCATCCAATTTCCATGGTTTTTTCATCCAATTTCATTGATTAGATTGAGGAAAATGATAGCTATGACACTATTAAATATAATGCCTATCACTTTTTCTAAAATTGGTATCTAAAACCGGCGTTAATAGCATATGGTCCTCTTCAACTAAAAGCAGTAATGTTATGCATGCGCGTTTGAATCCAAGGTAACAAAGAAACCATGTCTACAGGGCTTAATGATTTTTAATTGGCTTCAGTTCTGAAACTGCCTAATATGAGAACCTGTTTTGCATGAATTTGGTATCTAAGCATGGAGGCTAACTTGAGCCCTCAACTGCCCTTATATGAAGTCCTACGTGTTTTGTATGTCGCCTAGTTTTAATATTTTTTAGCAGCCTAAGTAAGGTCTAGAACCACCCAAATAGAGGTCCAATTCCTCCTGGACCATAGGTATGGGAAAGGTAGTGCACGCATAGGGCACGACTTATAATTTAATTAGAGCGCTTAGGTAAACAACTTTAACATAGTAATCGGGTAGCAGGAGATGATAGTATGTGCCCGTAGAATAATATTAGTAACTCCCTATCTTGGTGATGTCCACATTCACTACTAAAAAGTAAATGGACACGGTTGCTTGCAATATAATTTACCCAACTATGAGTCGGGGTCGAATCCCACGGGGAAAAATATATAGGCGATTAGACGTGTAAGAGAATTATCACTTAATGTGTAATGCCAAACACTTAGAAATGATTTGAGAAAATGTTTTTGTCTAATTTTGAAAATGTAAACTAACCTAGAAAGCAAGTAAAATGATTAATGGCTACAAGTATGGATGCACGTGGAATTACCCTCAAGTAACAATCCAATGTATTTCACATATGTTAATTAGCCTCGGGTAATAATTCTTTATTAGCTTCTTCCAAAGGCTAACAAGACTTCCTAATTGAATTATCCCTAAAACAATCAAGATATTAAGCACACCCCGTTAAGGCTACAAGTAATTCAATCCTATCCCCAGGTAGAATCTATTAAAATAGGGTTAAAACCTCAAGTTCTTGTTAATTAATCTTTACCAACCCCAAATTATCTTTTCCAAAACTAATTCGAAATTAATGGGTGAGTCCTAGGGTTAGCTAATCCCTTTGGAAACATCAAAGAACAAGAATAATTAAAAAACAATAACTCAGTTCATAATAAATAAAAATCATTCAATACATAAGCACAACAAGATATTTAATCTACACTTTAAATATGAATATTCCCATAAACATGATCCAAGTGTTGGAAAAAATACTACACGCTTAGATATTAAATACAAAGAAAGAAAATGAAGAAATGAGCATAAATGAGTAAGAAATTCTAAACCAAAAGCTTAAAATCTTCAAGACCCAGTTGTGTGTGCAAGAACCCCAGCTTCCAAACTTGTTCTTTCTAGTCCAAGAGACTGAAAATAAGCCAAACATGAGCTAGGTCATGTATTTGTGGGTTTGGAATTGAGGAGATGTGAATTTCCAAGTCTACCCAGATCTGAAGCCCGTTGACCGCACCTGCGGAAGAGTTATCGCAGGTGCAATTCCGCAAAAGCGGACTTCTAATCGCAGATGCTTATCCTGAGGGGATTGCCTATCTCCGCAGATGCAGAACTTGTCGTCACCGAAGCGACATCACGGATGAGGATCACTAACCGCAGATGTGGTCCTAATGCATGTGACTCATTTCCGCAAATGCGGTCTTGTCCTTCACAGATGCGAAGTCGCATATGCGAACAGTGTTCCGCATATGCGGAATCACTGAAGAATTTTGCACTTTTGTTGCTCTTTTTTTGCTCAATTCTGCTACAATTGAATTCAAATCACTTCATGGCATCATTTACCTAAAAATCTAAGAATACACACCATAAACGACCTCATATTATAATTAAAGGACGCAAAATCTTAAGAAAAGAGACTAGAATGAGTGGTAAAATCACTACTCATCAACACCCCCAACTTAAAGTTTTTGCTTGTCCTCAAGCAAATCAAAACCAATGATTCAATGAGGTTCAACCATTTAAAGCACAAATAGTATTGCTATTATTTACAAATCACATTCTCCAATTAAGCACCATACTTATGGATTTATTTTGTACTAATAATTAGGTTCAAGAACGTGAATCTTAACCAAATAACTCCCTCATTCAAAAACACTTTCAAGAAATGCAAAGGATTTTCAAAATAATCATGTGACGACAAAAATCCTCAAGAAGTGACTCAAAAGGAGTAATCTATTACATATGCTCAATTTACTCATTTCGGGATACATCAATGTCACTAATGAATCCTAATTCATGTTCCCTCACAAGAAAGAAAGCCCCTATATCACCATATTTACAATTACAACACAAGGGACAAATGCACAAATACACTCTCTCTCAACAAAGAATTTCAAGTGTTACAAAATATCATGCCATAAGCTTGCCCTTATTTTAATTCGCCGCCTATTCAAGAACATTTGGTTAGAGATCCCATAAGGACGTTTTAAGCTTGTAATTCAGATTTAGGGAAGGGTCGGATAAGCATTTGGGATACAAGTGAATACACCCTCCTTGAACACTACTCACATTTGTCTTTCTTTGTGCACTTTGCTTCTTTTTAAACCACATAGCCCTTATTGGCATCTAGTTACCAACATAGAACCACCTTAAAGTACCTCTATAATTTTCTCAAGACTCCATATCTATACATATACATTTTTTTTTCTTTTTTTTTATATAACTCTTTTTTTCTTTTGGAGCTTGAGTAACTTCATATGAACAACTTCGAGGTATACGTTTCTACACCCAATGTAAACCTTACCAATTTCCAACTTGGAACCAACACTATCAACTTAGGCTTTTAGCCTCATTCTCAATATTCAAGGAGGGACGGGTCTAAAAGAGGGAATCATTTCACAAAATGGTAAAGGTATGTAATGAGGTAGCCAAAAAAAAGGTTAAAGGATCAAATGGGGTAAACTAGTGATAATATCTAGGAAATGGTAGGCTTGAAAGGTTAAAGAGGCTTTCTCAAAGATCACAAAGAATGCCTAAGGTCATCCCTCTAACCAAACATAATTAACATTGGCATTGAGAGACAAGACGGACAAGTTCTAGATGATAGAAGTCAACATAATAATTATTTATAACAAAAACTAACACACATGACACGTGAAATAATCAAGACGGATCAATTTTACTTCTTAATAAGAGAATTTAGAGTAATATCATGCCAACTAGTGGGCAAAGAGTCACCAAATGAGCTAAAACGTTGTCACAAAAATTATTCTTCCCCATGCAACTTACTTTTTCAATTTAAAACCGAAATTCGGAGGGGTATTCTTAATTCACCCTTCACATACAAGAGACTAATTTTATTAGTGCCAAATAATCCAAAAGTCTCCACATAACAAAATAAGACTAACTCTCTTAAGAAAGTCGTCACACCATCCATCATAGGAAAAAGTCACCCGGTTCAACAAAAAAATGTTCCTTGGGAAAGAACCGTAGCATAAAGAAAATCCAAGGAAATACTACTAAAGACATAAAAATAATATAAACTAAAACTACTAAAGAACATAAAATAAACAATAAAGAAATAAAAATAAAATAACAAAAACTACTAAAAAAAATAAAATAACAAAAGCAACTAATATTAAAGGAACAAAAATGACATAAACTAAAAACTACAAAAGAAAATAAGTAAAGAAAGAAAAATAAAATAGAATGACAAAAGTGACTAATCTGGAAATGTATAACCAATCACAACTACGCTCGACAAGAGCACATGATAAGTAAGTCCGGCAAGGGCACACAATATCCATACCGCAACATAAATCCGGCAAGGGCACACAATATCCATACTGCAACATAAATCCGGAAAGGGCACATATATAGCATCAATGTACGAATAAAGTATAATCTCTAAAACACCCCCAACTAAAAACATTACAGTGTCCTCACTGCACAATATCAAAATGAAATAAGAGTAGTTTGAGTGTCTCCCTGAGGTGTGCATCAGACTAGCAAACTGCGGGGGAAAGGCTAATCACTACTATGGGGAACTCTCGGCCTCATCATCATCAGTATCATCAGCATCATCACCAGCAACACTCGACATGAAAGAGTATTCCTCCCTATCATCATCATCAGCAACATGTATCTTCCTGTTCGGCTACCCCCATTTGAAGATGGCTTTNTTTTTTTTTTTTTTTTTTTTTTTTTTTTTTTTGCCTTCTCTTTTTCGAAGCCTGACTGAAGACCTACATGTGCCTTGGCCAAGTTTCCATAGACTGCCTCGAGTCCGCCAACAGTAGCTACCATCTTCTCATCAGACTTTGCCTACTTTTTCTGTGCATCTAAGTAGGTCTTCACATCTTCCCTGGTAAAGTACTGGGGCCCAGGCTGGGGTGTGAGGGTCCACTGGGGAGCTGTGACACTAAGTCATGGATAACGCCAAGCTGCGAGTTCAATGTCGGGCCCCTTTTTCTCGCGAAATCGGGTTTCAACATGTGACAACTCTTTTAAGGAGGTTTTAAAAGAGAAGATTCGCCACCTAATGGTTTTAAGGTGCGTTAGGTCACCTATTTGCGTATGACTCGGGTTTACTAGTTTTCATCACCAACGATAAGGTAAGGACTCAAACTTACCTCAAAGAGAAGATGTTAGGCACTCTTTGAGGTCCACAATTGTGGGTCCCGACCGAACTCGAATTTCATGAATCAGTCAGATAAACAAAGACATAGAGGAAATAAGGAGTTTGGGAAGTTTATTATTAAAAAAAATCTTTTAATAAATATAAACACTTGATTCGAAGATAAGATGGGGGTCCTAAGTTTTTTAGCCTAAAGGATCACCCCGTGCAACATAAATAATACTTCGGAACTCCCTCAAGATAGGGTGTTACTCGTATTATTTAGCGGGCACAGACTATCATCTCTTGATACCCGATTACTATCCTTAAGTTCTTATCTAGAGCGCTCTAGTTGATTCCAAATCGTGCCTTATGCGTGCACTACCTATCCAATGCCTATGATCCGGGAGGCATTTGGTCCTCTATCTTGGGCGGTTCTAGACTTGACTTAGGCTGCTCAAAAAATGTTAAAACTAGGCGAAAAATCAAAACAAGAAGGACTGCAATTAAATCCATTTAAAGGCTCACATTAGCCCCAACAATTGGACAAATAAATGCATGCAAGCAGATTTTACATATTAGACAGTTTTCAGAATTGAAGGGATTGCAATTGTTAAACTCTATAGGCATAGTTTGTAGATGATCTTATTCAAATATGCAAGCCATTTTTAGACCTGGGATTTCTAAATTACCAGTTGGTAAGTGTCAGGCGTTGATAAACTGTTTATTAAAGATTATCAGTTAGCAAATCTATAGGCATGATTCCTAAGTGATTTATGCACTAAGGTACCATGGGACTTACTGAAAGTGCTCAGAATTGTTACGCATCCTAATAATCGCATAGATAGACAATAAAACAATGTTTGAAAAGCGAGTAGTGATATCCTATAGGCATGATTTCTAAAGCATGGCAATTGGAACTGATTTCATACAATTAACTCCTATAGGCATGCTTTCTAAAAAAATTGACAGTTGGACCTGATTTTACACATGTAGCTCATATAGGCATGCTATCTATTGAGCAGATTAAGGAGCAGTCGTTAGCATATTTCCTATAGGCATGCTGTCTTGCAACACATAGCAGCAGACATAAGAATAGAGAGAATACCTATGCATTGACAACATACTAATTACGTGAGTGTGTGATTCCCTAATGACATGATTTCTAATAGTGCACAAAGAGATTCACATATAACCAAATAGATCACGCAAATCCGATGAACATGCTTTCTATCCTTTTCATGCAAGTATTAGGAGACACATGTTTCCCAATTTCACTATTACCCCAATTGTTATTATAGAATTATTACAGGCCTAATAATAAAATTACAAAGTGATACAAATAAATATAGTAGGCCCAAGACAGGCCCAAAAGGTACCTAGCCCTGCCAGGCCTTCAACTTTGTCTCCACACAGATCTCAACATAGCCCAGAAACCATAGGAGAGCTCGAACCAAACCCAACAACCATGGTTTGATCATAGGATCCATGAAAGCAATCACTTAAACCAGTCAATTTGCATAGTTAGTAGGTAGAAAGAGGGGAAGAATTGAGTAATCAGGAAAATGGCCAAGAACCTCAGGCCCTAGTGTGTCAGAGTTCACAAGGGTGTCAAGGTGGACCCTGAGCAGTGCTCACACTAGGGAGGTTCACTACTTGTATGGAGTGTCCTGTGAGGTTTATATAGACCACCGTAGCTTGCAGCACATGTTCAAGTAGAAGGATCTTAATTTAAGGCAGCGCAAATGGCTTGAGTTGTTGAAGGATTATAATATCACCATTCTTATCATTCGGGCAAGGAAAATGTGGTAGCAGATGCTTTGAGCATGAAGGCGGAGAGTATGGGTAGCTTGGCTTATAGTGCAACAGAGGAGAGACTAGACCTTTCAGAGCCTCGTCGAGTTCTTGCACATGTGATTGCTCAGTCTTTGTTGTTGGGAGTCCGTGTTTGGCTGAGCTACGAGAAACAATAGTTCAAGGTAAGGCCATGGAGGTTATTATTTGTGATGATGGTGTTCTGAGACTTCAAGGCCGCTTATGTGTTACTAAGGTAGATGGCCTGAGGGAGAGGATTCTATAGGAGGCACACAGTTCTTGATATTCTGTTCATCCTGGTGGTATGAAGATCTATCGTGATTTGAAGCAGAATTACTGGTGGAGGCGAACGAAGAAGGACATGGTGGA
>ML436040.1:1340-19719 GCA_005239525.1 Nicotiana knightiana | reverse complement strand
GTCTCAATTTAAATATGCATCTTAGTACAGGAGGAAAGCTCCCGAATCTCAGTCCGTAGTCCCAATTTAAATATGAATACAGTACAGGGGGAAAGCTCTCGGGTCTCGGTCCATAGTCCCAATTTAAATATGCCAAACAGAAGTATGTCAATTATGGCTTAAGTAAACAATCCAGGAAAAACAACAGGTAAGGATAGCATAAAACTACCTAAGCATGATGTGACTAGTAGCAATTAAGAGGAATACAAGTCAGAACAGGTAGGCATGCTTACACTTAGGCTATCTACTCAATTAAGATAGGAAACAGTAATATATGAATGAAAATTAGCATTTTCATGGGAGTAAAAAAAATAGGATTTTAGCAACAAAGACCCGTGTACGCACTCGTCACCTCTCGTACACGGCATCCCCATAACAAAATCCATATAAAAATGCCTAAGGGAAGGTCCTCAACACAGAATTCGGCAAGGCACTTACCTCGACTGTGCTAATCAACTAATAATCACGCTCTTTCCACGAGTATCCAACTCCGGGTGTCCCAAATCTATTCAATTCGATTTCATAATGTGAATATCATTTCCAGAAATCAAAATAACTAATTAATTCGAAGCTAATACGTGAAATTAGGAATTTTGGCCAAAACGCCCCTCGAGCCCACGTCTCGGAATCGGGTAAAAGTTATATTTTCCGGACACCCATTCACTCACGAACTCACTCGAACAAGAATCATCGAAATCCGATGTTAAAAACCCACTAAGTTCTCAGAATTTCGGTTGGGGAACTTTCATCAAGTTCCCGTGGTTTTTCCCCCATTTTTGTTAATTAAACTATAGAAAACAACGGGGATTAATGGTATAACAATGAATTAGGATTAGAAAACGTTACTTATGATCCTTCTCTTCAAAATGCACTGAAAATCGCCAATTCCCGAGCTCTCAAACGATTTTAGATTTATGAAATTCAAACCCTCAGATTTTTGGAATAAACATACAGGGATCTCGCACCTGCGGTCCCTTTCACCGCACCTGCAGTACCTCACCTGCAGAAAAAGCATCCAGGTGCGGAATTCATTTAAGTCCACTAGGGCCGCACCTGCGGTCGTTTGGTCGCGCCTGCGGTACCGCACCTGCGGAACCCAACTCGCACCTGCGACCACTGGTCAACCCCCTCACCATCGTACTTGCGAACAGCCCTATCACACTAGCGTGTCCGCACCTGCGGGAATACCTTCGCAAGTGCGAAACAGCAGAAGAAAGTCTGGTTCAGCAATTTGTTAAGTTCCAAATTCTCCCATTAAGCATCCGAAACAACCCCGACGCCCCCGGGACCTCAACCAAAACCACCAACCGACCCTACCTTATTCTAACTTGGTCGAGTCTTAAAAACACGTCTCATAACATCAAAATCATTGATTATGCATAGTTCAAGTTTAAGAACTTAGCAAAATTCTAGAATTCAGATCCGACGCTACAACATGTCTAAACTCATCCGAATGACCTAAAATTTTGCACAGAGGTCATAAACGTCATTACGGACCTACTGTCGCTTTCGGAAATCTATTCTGAGTCCGATATCATAATCTCACCTATAAGCCAAATTCACCGAATTTCTAACTTTCGCCAATTCAAGCCTAAATACACAACCGACCTCGAAAACACATTCTAAGTACGCTCCTAACCCCGAAATCACCCAACAGAGCTAATGGAGTCGACGGAATTCCATTCCGGATTCGTCTTCTCATAGCTCTAGCTACGACTTGATTTCTAAAGCTAAATTTCACATTTATATACTATGTGTCCAAAATCACCCCGGATTCCATCACTCAACGCACCGACATGTTCCAATAACATGAAAAGACATGGGAGAAGCGATAAATAGGGGATCGGGGCGCAAATTCTTAAAACGACCGGCAGGGTCATTACAGTCATCATCTAAATTATATATATCTTCGAGTCCCGTATGTTTTTCCTTTTCAGGAAATGGACCACATGGAAGGAATAATCAAGTGCTCGAGATTTCATAATTCAAAGCTCAAACACTTGGGGGACATTATTATATATACATATGGAAGGCATAAAAGACTAGAATAAATCAGAATTCAAGTCAAAGCCTAAGGTCTACTCAACAAATTGAAAGTTAAGAGTGAAGTCAAAGAGCCAAAAATGCAATCCTGATTCGAAAACCTATGAAGAATACACTCGTGGATGTAAACTTCAAAATCTTATGAATGTTTAGGTTAAAGGCAATATTTAGTCACGGGTTGCAAGATATACCCTTGAATTTTTTACAAATCTGTTGTAAAAGAAACATTTACGAAAGAGTTATAGATGATACTTGAATATATGTAAAGTATTATGTAATTTGAAAGTTCGAATGACACAAAACTTTCCTCAAAAGTTACTCAAGGAAACGTGTGTGTTCCTCTTTCTTCTTTAGTATGTTTACACCATTACGAAGTTGAGACGTCTTATTCATTAAGTGTCGTTCATAAAATGGCCCTCTTTTATAAATCGTGCTTGTTTCAAAAAGACATGAAGTACTAAAGTATTTTTTAATGCATAATAAAAGAGTAATACAGAAACTCGAAATAAAGTATCACAGAAGTTGAACAAAAGTTTAGGAGATGATATTATAATAACTTGGTTAAAACTAAGTATAAGATTAGTTCCAACCTATTTGTTTTATACAAAAAACCCCAAAACAGACTAGGGGTATGATTTTCCAAAATATTACCCCCAAATGGGACCGGGTCTAAACCTCTTATTTTTCCACCCAAAAAAAAAAAACAAAGAACACTTCAAACATTTTCACTTTCACTGTGGGGCAGATTGGCTTCATCACCAGAAGGAAGAGGAACTTGAACATGGGAAGGTTGAGAAATAGCTTCACCAGGAGTGATTTCATCACCTTCGGGAAAATCAACCTCAGGTGAAGAAACACGGCAACTCTGCCGGGTCTTTTCAACTATTTCTCTAGTCTTTGCAATCTCAGCTTTTGAGTCAAAGCCTTCCTGGCTTACTTCCATTAATGTTTCGAGGCGAGTGTTCAGAAAAGCCCAGCTAACATCGACAACTGCTTTATCTTCAAGAGCCTCGTAGTCTTTTTCCCACTGCTCAACTTCAGCTTTTAATTCATCCTTCTTGTTCAAGGCTACATCATAAGAAGCCTGCAGGGGGCAAGAGATTTCTCCAAAAATTTAACCTTGTCTGAGGAGACACGAAGATCTTCCTGATTATATTATCATCTAAATTATATTATCAAATAGTAAAAAAATTAATTTGATATTTCACTTTTTTAATTTTTGTGTTTTTAAAATCTGTAATGTACTTGACTCTTGTCAACCACATCATTATTTTGTTAGTGATTTGTTCAATATTGAATTGTGTTTTCAAATATTATGTAATAATAATTATTATTATCATTCTATTATTTTTTATTGTTAAAAAATATTAGAACGAAAGAATAAAAATCAGGCGCACGTCTAGTCTTGGATTGTCTAATTAGAATAAAAATAATTAAAAATAAAAAATTCCATAGTTGAATAAAGTTCCTACTAGATATTAGGAACTTTTCATAATTTAAAATAAGGAATGTTTTAATAACTATAATTTAGTTGATGTGATATTTCTAAATATTAGAAAAATAACTAAACTTCCTATTTCCATATTCTCTAAAGGGTAAAAAAAAGTGAACGATGCTGGTTGTGTGTGTACGTGTGTCACGACCCAATTTCGGAGTCGTAATGGCGCCTGTCGTGGAACCAGGCAAGCCTCCATTTTTAACTAAGCTAAATTCCATTTCCAGTAAGACTGTGATTTTTAAACGAATTTATTAATAATATCAAGAAATCTGAAATTTAAAACTATATTTGAAAACTAAATTCAAAACCTCCAACCCCGGATCCGGTGTCACTCGGTCATGAGCTACTATAACATAAAGTAAAGTAAAGGGGAAATGGACAACATTGTCTCAAAATAAAAGCATTAGGGGGAATAAAGAAAGAGAAGGCGAGGTCGCGATCGCCAGCTGCTACCTCGACAACTCCAATAGAAACTCTGATCCGCTGCTCAAAANATCCACTACCGGGTCCCGATGTACCTGGATCTGCACACAAGGTGCAGGGGGTAACGTGAGTACACCAACTCAGAAGTAACGAACCCAAACTATGGGCTAAGAGGTAGTGACGGACTAAACCTCAATTATGTTACCATAAATAATATATAGAATTTAGACATGCTAACAGTTTATCAGGATGAGTAAATATGCCAAGTATGCTAATATACTCTACATGCCATCATAAGATATATGTTATGAAAACAGTATGGATATGTACATAGTGCTCACATCTATCCCACAGTGGTCCAGTCAGTACTATAAACACCGGTGACCGTGGTCACTATGTACTGAGGAAAAAGGCCAATCCAGCCCCCACGGAGAAGATCCATCTCCGGAATATAACACTCGAACGATTTCCATATCCAGGGAAGATCCAACCCTCTCATAAACAAAGCTTCGGACAAGATCCATGCCTAGGAAAGATCCATCCCTCGCATAACAACAACTTCGGACAAGATCCATGCCCAGGGAAGATCCATCCCTCATCACTTCGGACAAGATCCATGCCCAGGGAAGATCCATCCCTCATCACTTCAGACAAGATCCATGCCCAGGGAAGATCCATCCCTCATCATCAGTGCGCTCACTGGGGGTGTAAAGACTCCGGAGGGGCCCTAGTGGCCCAAGCGCCATATCAAGCCAACGAAGGCATGATTTAAAAATCACTGCAGTGTGCAGTCCATTCTCATAACTGTCTCAACAACAGGCTCTCGGCCTTACTCAGTCATTACTCTCCGGTCTCAATCACATGGATCACAATTGCTTCCATCATCCTGAAACAATAATAAGTATGCATGTAATTAACAATACTAAGACTGGGATATGAAATGATATGCTATAACAAGACTGAGTACATGACATCAAATAATCACAACATGAAGCAGCAATATACGACCACTCGGGTCTCAACATTTCCGGCGTGAAGCCTAGCATTTATACTTAATGTCATTTCTAACATGTTCACAATTACCACATTAATAGAAGCACACGTGTCGTCATCGAAAAATCACTAAGCGGTTCCATGGGATAAGACAGGCCACAAATACTCGATTCACGCCCTCACGCCCGTCACTTGGCATGTGCGTCACCTCAACAATAGTCATAGCTCATTTAGCTCGGGGTTTCGAACCCTCAGAACCAAGTTTGGAAACGTTACTTACCTCAAAACCGGCTAAAATACTACTCCGCAGTGCCTTTGCCTCTAAATCCGGTCTCAGAGTGCTCCAAATCTACCAAGTTAAGATTCTTACCATCAGGTTATGCTTAAGGAGTGAATCTCAATCGAAAAATATCAATTTAGCTCCAAAAATCAGAATTTGGTCAAAACCCGACCCCCGGGCCCACGTACCTAAACTCAGAAATTGTTTTTACAAAATTGTTCTTCATCATCTCTCGAGTCCGTACATATAAAGAACTCTAAAATCAGAGTTCATTTGACCCCTCAAATCAATCCCTAAAGGACTCAAAATCTCAAGCCCAAATATCCAATTATTGTACTGATTTTCCATGAATTTACATTGGTTTTATATTCTATAATCATCCATGATTGAGTTTTAATAATCAAAATACTTACCTCTATGATGAAAAAGGATTTTCCTCTTCAAAATTCGTCCCCAATGCTCTTTTCCGTACAACAATGTTGTAAAATAAGGTTTATGTCGCGGAACGATTTATTTAAATATGCCAGTGATTTCTTCACTGCGATCGCGGAAAAAGCCACGCGATCATGGTTCACTGAAGTTCAACCTCACGCGATTGCAACCCAATGCACGTGATCGCGAATACCAATTGACCTCAAACCCCACGCGCCTAGTTAACTCTACGCGATCGCGACCTAGCTCACGCGATCGCACTTCACCTTCTTCCAAACCTACGCGATCGTAGCCTGAGTCACGCGATCGTGATGTACAAAATTTTCCTGGTCCTCAAAGTGTTCTACATGATCGCAGCCCTTTCCTCGCAACCGCGANCGTTAACCAACCGAAATCAATCCCGAGCCCCTCGGGACCCCAACCAAAGTTACCAACACATCCCATAACATCATTCAAACTTAGTTACACTCAAAAAACACCAAAACTAACATCAAAACACAGGATTTACATCAGAGTCAAGCCTAAGAACTTTGAAATTTCTAAAATCCACCAACGATGGCGAAACTATCCAAAACAACTCTGATTGACCTGAAACCTTGAAGACACATCCAAAATGACATTATGAACATGTTCCAACTTCCGGAATTCCATTCTGAGCCCGATAGCCTATTTTCCACTGCCGACCGGAAATCACCAAAAATTAACTTTTGCCAATTCAAGCCTAATTCCACACCGGACATCACAAAAAATATTTCGAGCACACTCCTAAGTCCCACATCACCTAGAGAAGCTATCCGAGTCATAAATCCACATTTCGAGGTTGTTTACTAGTAAGTTAACTCTCAGTTGACTTTTCCCATTATAAGGCTATTCTTTAAAGACTAAGTTACTGAATTCTCATTTAACCATTCCGATTTCAAGCCTATCGATTCTAACACATCAATAATATAATAACCAACCTATGACAAGTCAATGACAGCAATAAAAATACATGTTCGACGTAACGACATACCGGGTCGTTACATTCTCCCCCATTTAAACATACGTTCGGCCTCGAACATGCCTAGAGTTGTTCCAACACCACCAAAATTTATTGTGTAACCTTCCAGGTACATTTTCGGAGGTTATCACATGTCACCCTACCCCATCGACGTCGGATAACACAACATAACTGAAATTTCATTATCAAGTCCTGACCCATAAACCTTAGAACTACATTTTTACTTACGAATCAATTTACAAGATCAAAATCCCACAACTATAAACTGAATAAGTCTGAGCACACTGTAACAAGTCATATCCGTAACCAAAGATGAAATACCATGATCCACTGCATGGCTCAAGAACTCGTGGCGGTAACTCCTAATCACAATAGTTGCTTATAACAACCCAATACCATTAAATAACCTCTTATCAAGAAATGTCTCGCTCTTACACTTTCATTTACTGCCGGTGATGACAGAAACACGTAGAAACTAACAACCATTAGTCCGATAAGTCATACATGAAGCTCCCCCTTCCCAAACAGGAATTATAGCAATTTCTAAGCCGGCTCCCAATATGTATCCTTCCAACTATGTTGTAGACAATTCTGACAATATTCACTAGGTCCAATGACCTCTTCTTATATGACACATCAATACAATTTGAAGCCATAACTTGTGCAGCTCGTGCACTCAACAACAACCTCCCAATGTAATCAAATTATATAAAAGACTCACACGAGAGGACTATCCTGCCATTAACAATTACCCTCACAAGCACCCAAGGAACTAACCGTATCCCCAAACTAAAACCAATACAGCATCTAATCGGGCAACCAACTAATCATAGCAGACTCCCCCACTTGGCTCAAAGCCATAGATCAAAACAACAATAACCCACAATGCCCATACACTATCACTGCCACAATACCGCAGTAGGATTCAACTAAATCCTTCATAAGNGATCTGCACACAAGGTGCAGGGGGTAACGTGAGTACACCAACTCAGAAGTAACGAACCCAAACTATGGGCTGAGAGGTAGTGACGGACTAAACCTCAATTATGTTACCATAAATAATATACAGAACTTAGACATGCTAATATTTTATTAGGATGAGTAAATATGCCAAGTATGCCAATATACTCTACATGCTATCATAAGATATATGTTATTTAACCAGTATGGATATGCACATAGTTCTCACATCTCTCCCACAGTAGTCCACTCAGTACTATACATGGTTCTCAGGCCTAGGGATGTTCCATCCCGGAATGTGCATAAACACCGGTGACCGTGGTCACTATGTACTGAGGAAAAAGGACAATCTAGCCCCCACGGAGAAGATCCATCTCCGGAATATAACACTCGGACAATTTCCATATCCAGGAAAGATCCATCCCTCTCATAAAGAAAGTTACGGACAAGATTCATTNCCCAAGCGCCATATCAAGCCAACGAATACATGATTTAAATATCACTGCAGTGTGAAGTCCATTCTCATAACTGTCTCAATAAGAGGCTCTCGGCCTTACTCAGTCATTACTCTCTGGTCTCACTCATATGGATCACAGTTTCTTCCATCATCCCGAAAAAATGATAGTATGCATGTAATTAATAATACTGAGACTGGGATATGAAATGATATGCTATAACAAGATAGAGTACATGAAATCAAATAATCACACCATGAAGNGAAGCACACATGTCGTCATGGAAAAATCACTAAGCGGTGCCATGGGATAAGTCAGGCCACAAATACTCGGTGCACGCTCTCACGCCCGTCACTTGGCATGTGCATCACCTCAACAATAGTCGTAGATCATTTAGCTCGGGGTTTCGAACCCTCAGAACCAAGTTTGGAAACATTACTTACCTCAAAACCGGCTAAAATACTACTCTGCAGTGCCTTTGCCTCTAAATCCGTCCTCTGAGTGCTCCAAATCTACCAAGTTCATATTTTATCATCAGATTATGCTTAAGGAGTGAATCTCAATCGAAAAATATCGATTTAGCTCCAAAAACCCGAATTTGGTCAAATCCCGCCCCCCAGGCCCACTTCCCGAAACTCAGAAGTTTTTATACAAAATTATTTTTCATCATACCACGAGTCCGTACATATAAAGAACACTAAAATTGGTGTTCATTTGACCCCTCAAATCAATCCCTAAAAGTCTCAAAATCTCAAGCCCAAAAATCCAATTTTTGTACTGATTTTCCATGAATTTACACTGGTTTTATATTCTATAATCATCCATGATCGAGTTTTAATAATCAAAATACATACCTCTATGAAAAATAAGGATTTTCCTCTTTAAAATTCGTCCCGAAAGCTCTTTTCCGTACAACAATGGTGTAAAATAAGGTTTAAGTAGCGGAAGGGTTTATTTAAATATGCCCAGTGATTTATTCACTACGATCGCGGCAAAAGCCATGCGATCGCGGTTCACAAAATTTCAACCTCATGCGATCACAACCCAATGCACGCGATCGCGAAGACCAATTGACCTCACCCTCCACGCGCCTGGTTAACTCTACCCGATCGCGACCTAGCTCACGCGATCGCACTTCACCTTCTTCCAAACCTACGCGATCGCAACCTGATTCACGCGACCGTGATGTACAAAATTTTCTGATACTCAAAGTGTTCTACGCGATCGCGATTCACAGATCCCTGCTGCACAAAAATAAGAAAACCAACAATTTATCTTNAAACTAACAACGATTTGTCCGATCAGTCAGACATGAAGCTCTCCCTTCCCAAACAGGAATTATAGCAGATTTCTAAGCCGACTCCCAATATTTATACTTCCAACTATGTTGTAGACAATTCTGAAAATATTCATTCTAGGTCCAATGACCTCTTATCATCCATCACGACCACCCTGATGACATGACATATCAATAAAATTTGAAGCCAAAACATGTGCAACTTGTGCCCTTAATAGCAACACCATAATGTAATCAAATTATATAAAAGATCCACACGAGAGGACTATCCTGCCATTAACAATTACCATCACCATATCATGCTAACAACTTGGCACACACCATAAAAAAATCAAAACACACGAATCCAATACCAAAGGTCATACCCCTACATAACTCCGCTACTCTACGCGATCTCATCCAAACACTGGTCCACTTGAAATATTTCAAGACACCTTGCCCAAAATTAATAACCATTCGAAATTCGACATCAAGTACTCAAAGTGCATTGCCATAACCACGGGGGAAACCGGACGAAACCATGCCACCCGAATCAGAAGGTACATAACCAACGCGTCTCAACCTCGCAATACCCAATTACTTACCTTACTCAAATCTAGCTAGAAACCCCAATTAGAACCGCACCATATATGCATAGNTTCGGAGCCAACAATTTCGACCCGGTGCAGAACACACACCCATATTAGCCTACCAATAACCCTAATTTGACTCTGGTCACCCACAATAGATAGATAACTTACCGAAAAGTTCACAATGACGGAATCATGGTACATATCCGACTAGCTCTGCTCGCATCTTCACAGTTCACTACCACAAAATAACCTGTTTATGAGAACTCTCAGTCTCGACGTCCATGAAGCGCACGAATTATTATATGTGATCGCAACTCCACGAGGGATACCCCTATGATTCCTCCATGTCACCAAGCAACCTTGAATATCAACAGTCGATCTAATAAAAGAGCACCGCGATACCGATGAAGTACCATTAACTCAAACACATAGCTCTTTCTTAAATGTATACCCTCATTAAGCCGCACAAAGTAGTGATATCATTTGCCTAGTCATCTGAAACTTTCCATGCTTCCTAAGAAATTTGTTTTGACCTTCCTTCCAGAACTGAATCGCGACCTCACATATGCAAATCTCAACTCTACCCACATATCGCATACGCCATGCCATCCCAGGGCAATTATGGGAACTTCTTGGTCCCTTCCGAGCCACAATCAACTACGCACCCTACTGGCCAAAAACTTCCATTTGATCCTATTTAGAAGAAAATTCACTACACGACACCCACACCTCACGCCAGAAGAAAATATATACCCTGAACCGCGGTAGAAACCATCAGGAACTATACGAAATCCCATTTACGCAACACCAAGCCATCAATCCTTCTAACTCAACCAAGCTACACAGACCAATCAAAATCAAAGAGCATTGTTAAGAAACACCCGTAAAACTCGTTACCTCATGAACAACCCAAAGAACTAATTGTATCCCTTACCATGCTGACCGACCAACTACCAAGTTGTCCTATTTACCCAAGTTTTTTCTGACTTACCTTCAAATTGATACTTCTCCCTGCCGTAATACCACAATTTTCAACCCAGACCCACCACACACGACCCAAGCACAAAACCAAACCGGCTAAGGCTCATAAGCCGCTGAATAATCTCTCAAATATCCCCAAAAGTACCTCATTCAAAATACTTTCCCTGAAGAGACTTCCTGCGAATCTAAAGCCATTACCTTCACCTTCCTGATATAGGTATGTAGAATCCGTGATGATGTAGAAATACCACTAGTCTTGACACCCTATAACGTAAATCTCAATCACACTGGCCAATTAGACAGGATCGACTTGACCCGTTTGCACACTGACATACTAGGAAAGTAATCCACTCACTTGAAGCCACAAGAAAATTCATACACTGCACACACTACACCTTTTACAATTTCCACTAAATCATTCAATAGAACCCAATTACCCAATAGAGTACATTACAACCTATATCGAAGAAATTTCCATTACTCGTGTCATTCCCAGACCCCACACCTGCAGGTCGTAACTGATTTACCAATATACCTTGAAGTGAAACCAATACCACACATAATCGTTCTATCAACTTATCATTAACAGACTCCCCCACTTGGCTCAAATCCAAAGATCGAGACAAACAATAAATCACAATGCCCATAATAACACCACCCGTCTAACAACTCAAGTCATCTGCAAATCTCGTATTCACATTGTAACAGTCATGCCAAATTCCACAAGAGACCTAAACTCCAATTATAACATATATCATTTACTGGTAGAAGTTAACTTATTACAGAACTACATAGGGACCGCACACCCTAGGACAACCCGTAGGAGATACCGCTGCCCGCTAGCCTCAAACATAATATCTCTCCATACACTTCCGAAGACCATACTATCGCGCAATCGCTACACCCTTCTGCATCTAAATACAACAACGCCTACCCTCGAGGCATCACAATACGCGGTAAAAACCTGAAGCTGATGGAAGAACTAACACTTGAGCGGTGGTCTAAGAAATCTTGAGATTCTAGAAGCTCTACCGATACACGTCTGACCATATGAATACCCTCACTGGACACCACAGGTCCCAAGAATTCTACTGAACCGAGCCAAAATTCACATTCGGAGAATTTTGCATATAGCCTTTCCTCCCTGAATCCTTATAATGCCATCCTCAAATACTGAGTATGCTACTCCTGGCTACGCGAATATGCCAGGACGCCATCAACGAATACAATAACAAGGAGTGCTAATACAGCTGGAATACACCGTTAATCAAATACATGAACGCTACTGGGGAAATGATCAGCTCAAAAGACATCACCAGGAACTCATAACCCAACTGAAACATCCGTTTCACTCCACAACTACACAACATGAGAGGTCTTATAATACACTCACAACTCGAAGCCATATACCAAACCGAGACAGAAATCAAACATTAAATAGTTCTTGACACATTTCTAGCCAACCTTTTTGTCACAATCAACAACCTGAACGCAGCCAACCATCAAATCACACGCACCACGTAGCCATCTAGTCACCAATTCTCATCAATAAGAACACAAAGGGAAAAATAATTCCCTGAATGTACGGCTCACACGATCGAAACCTCAACACTCAAGTCACAGAATGAATCCATCCTCCAGTCCTCCAGACTGGCCCATTACCAACATGCCAAAATCACATCTCATCCATGGAAGTCACAAGTCGTCCATGCACAGCTGATACTAAGCGCTCTCGGGCACATTCGAATACATGGAAGGAATTCAAGGGTTACACTCTTAGCTGGAAAAAAAATGGTTTGCACGACAAGAATTCAAGAATGTGAGTTTTTCCTAAGGGTTCTGCAGCCTCTCGAAGATAAGTACCGACGTCTCTGTACCGATCCGCAAGACTCTACTAAACCTGCTCATGACCGGTGAGTCCTATGTAACCTAGCCCTCTGATACCAAATTGTCACGACCCCAAATCTAAACCAGTCGTGATGGTGCCTATCGTGGAACTAGGCCAACCAAAAATTACGCTCAAATCGCAATAAGCTTCCACTTACATCTTTACTAAACTGATAACCCATAAAGGTTTCCTTTAAATAGTTTTGAAACAGTTAAAGCCATACCGAATATTAAATACAACCCCTAAGATCCCAGAGTCACTGGTCATGAGAATCTACATAAAAATATACAACTCAAAAGAAAATACATTCTATAATAGTAAGCATGAGAGAAGAGGGTCTGCGGACGCGTGCAACTACCTCGCAAACCTCCGAGAAATCTCTAGAACAAATACACAGCTCACCCTACCCTAATACCTGGATCTACACACAAGGTGCAGGGAGTAATGTGAGTACACCAACTTAGAAGTAATGAAAATAAATCAGGTCTGAGCAGCAAGAAACACATAAAATCAATTCATCAATTCACAGTAAGCACAGCCTTTCTTACCAACAATGTATACGTTAAATCATCACGCTTAAAAGCCGATTTCAGTAAAAATCATTTGGAAATATACTTGCCAATAGTTTCAACATAACTTTCAAGAAGTTTAGCGTAAAATGATGAAAATCATAAAAATAAAGGCCCCTTGGGCAAAACATATTCCATAACTTCAGAGTGAAAGTGGTAAGATCATAAGTAGCCCCTCGGGAAAAAACATGTATCATAATCAGCCCTTCGCGCATGCCTCACAGTCACTCATAATCAGCCCCTAGGGCATACCTCACAGTTACTCATAATCAGCCCCTCGGGCATACCTCACGGTCACTCATGCCTCCAAATCACTCGTCACTTGAAACTCGCACTCAGTAAGTACCTGCGTTCATTGGGGGTGTGTACAGACTCCGGAGAGGCTCCTTCAGCCCAAGCGCTAATATCAAGCCACCTCGTCTTCGGCCTCACTCAGTCAAAACCTCTCAAAAGCCCCTCGGGTGTATCAGTAAAACGGGGTACTCGACCCAAAACATCATTTTTAAATATCAAGTAGTGTAAATCAGGCTGAGTTTCGAAAATAGTAAGCACAATATGACTGAGTGTAAATCATCAATAAACAGTGAGGAAATAGCAGTAAAAACCCACAAGGGGTCTAAACAAGTCAGCACAAGGCCCCAAACATGGCGTATATCAAAAATATGGCAATAATCTTTAGAACACTATTTAACATATGATTTAAAGTAAAATACGCAACTCAATATTTTCCGCGGAGAGGACCAAGTCCAATGCAAAAATCAGTGCGCGTCACATACTTGTCATCCGACATGTGCGCCATTCTAAAAACAGTGAGAAATATGAAGTCCGGGGTTTCATACCCTCATGACAATATTTATAACCATTATTTACCTCTACCGGGCCACAATACTAATCCACAATGATCTTTCCCCTCAAATTGGCTCCCGATTGCTCCGAATCTAACCAAAACCAGTTTAACATCATCAATATATGCTAAAGGAACATAACCCAATCGAAANGCAACAATGGTAGTATGACCAAAATTTCACGGAGGCTTTCTTTTTATACTGTTCTGCCCAGCTAATCCGCACCTGCGGACCTTTCATCACACCTGCGGTCCTAGGTTCACACCTTAGAAATCCCATTAACGGAACAATTCTCTCACTTGCGATCTCTTCTCCGCACCTGCGACTTCACAGGCGCGGCCAACTCTTCGCACCTGCGGACTCCTCCTGCCTAGCCTACCTTCGCCCATGCGCATGGATCTTCGCACCTGCAGCGTCGCACCTACACCTTCACACTTGCGGCTACCCATCCGCAGGTGCGGCCACACACCAGAAACTTTACACCAGCAGCCATTTGCTGCAATTTCCTAAGTTCAAAACTCCGCCAACCATCCGAAATCAATTTTGAGCCCCTCGGGGCCCCAACCAGAAATATCAACACACCCCATAGTCTTATTTAAACTTAGTCGAGCCTTCAAAACACCAAAAACAGCATGAGAACACCAAAATTTAATCAAATTCAAACCTATGAACTTTGAAACTTCTAAATTACGCCAACGACGCCGAAACCAACCAAAACACATCCGATTGACCTGAAATTTTTCACACATATCCAAAATGACATTACGAACCTATTCCAACTTCCAGAATTCTATTCCTACCCCGATAGCCTATTTTCCACTGCCGACCGGAAATTTCCAAAAACTAACTTTCGCCAATTCAAGCCTAATTCTACTTCAGACATCAAAAATTCATTCCGAGCACACTCCTGAGTCCCAAATAACCTAACGAAGCTATCTGAGCCATAAAATCCGTATTCCGAGGTCGTTTACCAATAATTCAACTCTCAGTTAACTTTTTCAACTATTAGACTACTTTAAGAGACTAAGTGCCTCAATTATCACCATGACAACTCTGAACCCGAACCAACAACCTCAACACACATAAATAAAGATGAACCGCATATAATGAAGCAAAAAAGGGGAAAACGGGTCTAAATTATCGGAACGACTGGCCGGGTCGTTACATTTAGTCAAAACACTAATCAGAGGAGAGTACTACTGGCCTAAAATGGACGAAGATGCGGAATGTTTGTTAGCCAAATGCGATAAATGTCAACGTTATACTAACAATATGCCTCGACCTACAGAGTTATTACATACGGTTATTTCCCCATGGCCATTTATGAAATGGGGAATAGATATAGTAGGGCCTTTACCACAAGCTAAAGGAAAGATACAATTTTTATTAGTGTTAACATATTATTTTTCAAAATGGGTAGAGGCAGGAGCTTTCAAACAGGTTTGAGAAAAGGAGTTAAAAGATTTCATCTGGAGAAACATTATATGCCGGTTTGGAGTTCCAAAGGAAATCATATGTGATAACAGCCCAACACTTATAGGCTCGAAAATCACAGAGTTCTTTCAAAGTTGGCAAATTGAACGAATAACATATTCTCCTTATCATCCTGTGGCAAATGGTCAAGCAGAGTCAACAAATAAGATTATCATCAAAAATTTGAAGAAGAGGTTAGAAAAATCAAAAGGGAAGTGGCCTGAGGAATTACCAGGAGCATTATGGGCTTATAGAACTATAGCAAAAACAGCCACGGGAGAAACTCCATTTTCGCTTATGTACAGTTCAGAGGCTTTAATCCCAATTGAAACTGGAGAGCCTAACACGAGATTCACATTGGCAACTGTAACGACCCGACCGGTTATTTTGAGTTCTAGCGCGTCATTCAGCGGGTTGAAATCGTGAGCGGCTCCGTTTCAGGTATTATGACCCGTGGGCGTGGTCGGGTTGAATTCCAGGAAGTTTAGAATTGATTTGGAAAGAACATTCTCATTTTGAGAGGCCTTAAGTTTGAGAAATCAACTAAGATTGGAATTTTGAGTAAACGATCTCCGAATAAGGATTTGAAGGTTCCAGCAGTTCGTATCATGGTTTCGGACATGGGTGTATGTCCGGATCGAGTTTTGGATAACTCGGCAGCGTTTCAGCGTATATTATGGAAGTTAGCATTTTAGAAGGATTTCATGAATTTAGGATTGAAGTTCATATCAATGAGGTTGATGTCCATTTGGGATTCCGAGTCTGGGAATAGCTCTATATGGCGATTCTGGAATTTGGAGCGCGATGAAAAGTGAATTTGGATGTCCGTAGGTCATTTTGGAGTCATTTGGCTAAACAAAGAAATTTGAAGGTTTTTGAGAAATCCGACCGGAGGTGGTAAGTTTTGATATCGAGGTCGGAATGAGATTTCGGAAGTTGGAGAAGATCCTTAGTGTTGAATATGACTAGCGTGCAAAATTTGAGGTCAATCGCACGTGATTTGATAGGTTTCGGCATCGGATGCAGAAGTTTGGAATTCTATGTTCTTAAAGAATTGGATTTGAGTATGATTCGTGATTTTGCCGTTGTTTGATAGGATTTGAGGCTTCGAGCAAGTCCCTGTTATGTTTTGAGGCAGGTTGGTATAATTAGACGGGGTCCCGGGGGCCTCGGGTGGATTCCGGGTGGTTAACGGACCAAAGTTGAAGTTGGAAAAGAGCTGAAGATGTTGTCATCTGGTGTAACCACACCTGCGAGGTTTTGACCGTATGAGCGGAGTTGTAAGTGTGACTTGGGCGCCGCAGGTGCCAGAGTGGCCAGGCTTGGCTGGGGACCGCAGGTGCGATGGATTTTTCACACATGCGGTACAGCGGGGTGCAGGTGCGATTTGGGCTAAAGTTAAGGAAAACCGCAGGTGCGGGAGATTTGGTCGCACATGCGGGATCGCAGGTGCGGCTGAAGGACCGCAAGTGCGGAAATCGACTTGGACAGAATGTTTTAAAACGAGAATTTTGGGTTCATTGCCTTCATTTCTTCATGGGTCAGGCGATTTTTGAGAGCTTTTCAAGGAAGATTTCACCAAGCATCAAGAGGTAAGTGATTCCTTCTCATTTCCAAGTTGAATTCAAGATCATTACATAAGTTTGATATGGGAAATTGTGGGGAAATTGGGGTTTTTGGAAGAAAAACCTAGAAATCGTAAATTTGGATTTTTAGCCACAAATTAAGCATGAATATTTGAGTAAATTATATATTTGAGTTAGTAAGGCTATGGGTAGAATATATGTTCGAGAAAATTTTATATTCCGGGCACGTGGGCTCAAGGGTATTTTGGTAATTTCTGCGAGCAGGGTTTGGAAAGTGTATCATCTGAATTTATTGTGAGTATTAGGATGAATTTTCATTGTTTTTCCATTATGTGGTAGTTCGGATCATTGTGCGTCCGTTGGAGTCATCGCAATGGTTTAGCAGTTAGTGTTGGAACTTTGGAGCGAGCTAAGTCTCCTTTCTAACTTGGTGAGGGGGAATCGTTCCCCTAGGTGAATTAATTCAGTACATGCTATTATCTTAGGGGACTACGTATGCACGAGGTGATGGGAGTCTGTGCGTAGCTACTATTATGCGATGTCCAGGTAGCCTAGGACCCACTAGCATGCCTTATGTGTGTACCTGTAACCCTGCCTGTAACATTTAACTGCTAATATGACCGAAAACGTAATTAAATGTCTAAAAGAAAGCCAGAGCTCATATTGTTAACCTTCTAAATAGAGAATTTGTTTCCGCTGTGAATATTTGTGTAACTGGACTAGGTTGTATCGTGGAATACCATTAAACTTGACAAATGAGTTTCAAAACAAAGATTTCATGTTTCTTTTAAAAAGGATTTTTACCACTTTCCTGAGAAAACCTGCTTCTTGATAAAAATGAGGATGTATTATGTGAATGTGTGTACATATGAGCACCTGAGTCGCATGTATGATTCGTGAGCAGGCTAGCCTTGTTATTTTTATGTTGGCTGCGTAGCATGATCGATTCACGAGAGGGGAAAATAGATACATGTATGGTTCGAGCCGGTCGGCCCCTCGGCAGTGCACATTTTATTGTTGTTGGTCCGCGCCGTTCGACCCTCGA
>ML436034.1:0-12514 GCA_005239525.1 Nicotiana knightiana | reverse complement strand
TTTTCATTTTAGTAGTGATAATGATCACATTCCATCCTTATTACCTCGGCCACCCTTATTACCACGGCCACCCTTATTACCTCACGCCTCATCAAGCTTATTACTTTGTATTGCGCCGCGCAACCCGATCCCACCTGAAAATCATATTTCATAACAGCAACCACAAACAATTTCATCACAAGAATTATCATTTCAAGGAATCACAAGTTCATATCAACAATTTATTTATTTGGGCCCAAGGCACCATAACTCTCATCAAGTAGTAATTCATGTACACGGTGTTGCCATAGTCGTTCAACTCATTTACATCATATCACAATACCCTTTTTCATTACTGTCCACGCTCGACTTTTAGCCATTTTATACATTCCTACATTTGGGCACATCATCAATGTTTCATTCATTACACATCCTTTCATATCGATACCCTTTAGAATTTACGAGCTTTGCACAGAACGACATAGACACTTGAAAACACTTTTCACAAGAGGATTCTACGAAGGTTAAAGTTATCCATACATACCTCGAATCGGGATTTTTCCTTAATTTCTATCTCAAATCACCGGACCTTCTAGTACCTTCAATCTAATACACAATGCAGCACATTTAAACTTAGAATTAGGAATCATGAACATGTCTTGAACTCATTTGAGCTTTCTATCAAACACTAGGTGTTCCTTTAGATTAAATAACCCCTTTTTAGTGAAAGGTTACTCCAACCTATTTTCCTTTACTAGATTATGATAAAATGGGTACATGCATGCAAGATTCTTAACCCCATCTTTATGGACTATCCTAACCATGTTTCATTTTAACAAAAATCTGGAAATTAGGGTTAATGAGGTAGAAGCTTACCTCTTAGAGTGAAGAAATTTGTGTTCTACTTGATTAGTTCCAAGCTTGAGTAATGAAGGAAGACTAATTTGATGAAGTTGGGACTTTCTCTCTCTAGAACCCACTCTTTCCTCTCTCTAATATCTCAGAAAAATGGTTAAAATGAAAGGGAGGGTATTTTAATGAACTGGGATCGAGTTTTAAAATCAGAAAAACAGGAGCCCGACACAAGAATGCGGTCAGGAATGCGATCGCATTCCTGACATGCAGTCCGAAGATCCGACCGCATAATGGCCCTCAAGATGGGACAAAATCCAAAACACACTGCCCAGGTATGCGATCATTGTGCGGTCCACATACACGTTATGCGATCGCATAATGCGTCGCATAACTTCCCTCCCAAAATCATAGAAAACAATGCGACATCTTATGCGGTCCACAGAATTGAAATGCGATCGCATATTGGACCGCATAGTTGACCTCAAATGGGGCAGTGATCTGCCCGTGTATGCGACCATTATGCAGTCCGCATACACGTTATGTGATCGTATAGTGCGTCGCATAACACCTACTTTCTGGAAAATTTTATTCTTTAAGACTCGGGGTACTTTTTACTCAATTTAGGTCCGTTTCAAAATTTTCCACAATAAAAACAACTCGGGGACTCATTCGGGCATTATTTTTAAACNCCCCCCCCCCCGGAGGGTTTTGGAAATCATTTAGTTTTGAAAGCATGATATGCAACTTCCAGATTTTTACTAATTCTAATATTTCAGAAAAATTTCGCCAGAGTTCCCTTTGTAATTAGACCTATCTACCTGTCCGAGAGCCCCCGAAACACATTTCCAAGCACCATTACACAGTTTTAATCACCCAATAGCTCACACACAACGTTGTTACCTCAACAATTGGCAAACATTCAATCATTTTGTCAACTACACATAGTTCTTCCTTCCTATACCACAAATATACACATGATTCACATTTTTGCTCATAACTTGGTCATTTTAATGAGTTCCATACAACTCAATCACCTCCATATACCATATTCGGTTCAATTAATCATTACCAGCCTACACTACCATTAATCACTTGCCTAACATATACGTTCCACAAAACTTTCATTCACATCAAGGGTTGCATACTACCCAAATAAAACTGCGGATTCAGTTTTAGAACACATTGGAAAATTACAACAATAAGGCAATTAGGGGAAGATGGGGTGCTTTGGCACAAAATCGAACATAAAGTATAATTTGCTTAGAGATGACAGTTCTGACGAACAGTACTAGACTTATTCAAACAAATGGGTATATTTTTCTTTCATCTCATTTTCCGCTTCCCACGTGGCTTCCTCAATGTGCTGACTTCGCCACAATACTTTAACTGAAGCAATTTCTTTGTTCCTCAATCTACGGACTTGTCTATCAAGAATAGCAACCGGAACCTCTTCATACGATAATTCTTCATTAACCTCAATAGTCTCAACTGGCACGATGGCTGATGGATCTCCAACCACTTTCTTCAACATGGACACGTGGAAAACCGGGTGCACTAATGACAATTCAGGGGGTAATTCCAACCTATAAGCCACTTGTCCTATCCTTTGAGCAATCCGATATGGCCCGACATACCTTAGGCTCAATTTCCCTTTCTTCCCAAACCGCATTACTCCCTTCATTGGAGATACCTTCAAGAATACCCAATCATCAACTTGGAATTCCAATTCTCTTCGACGAACCGTCCGCATAGGATTTTTGACGGCTATGAGTGGTTTTCATCCTCTCCCGAATGACTCAGACTTTTTCCAATGCCTGGTGCATAAGATCTGGCCCTAACAATTCTGCTTCACCAACCTCGAACTACCCAATCGGAGATCTACACCTCTTTCCGTACAATGCCTCAAATGGGGCCATATGAATACTAGCGTGAAAGTTGTTATTGTAAGCAAATTCAATTAGCGGTAAATGATCATCCCAACTACCCTTGAAGTCCAACACACAAGCCCGTAACATATCTTCATGCGTCTGAATAGTCCGGTCTGCCTGACCATCAATCTGCGGATGGAAAGTTGTGCTGAAATTTACGTGAGTACCCAAACCTTGCTGAAATTTCCTCCAAAAATTAGCCGTGAACTGGGCTCCTCGGTCTGAGATAATAGAAACTAGAGTACAATGAAGCCTGACTATTTCCTTGGTATACAACTGAGCATACTTTTCTGCCGTATTGGTGGACTTGACCGGCAAGAAGTGAGCTGATTTCGTGACTCGATCCACTAGAACCCAAATCGAGTCGAACTTACGCTGAGTGCGAGGTAACCCTACCACTAAATTCATGTTGATCATTTCCCATTTCCACATTGGAATTTCCATAAGCTGAGTTAACCCACCAGGCCTCTGATGCTCGACCTTCACCTGCTGACAATTCGAACATTTAGATACAAAGTTTGCCACACCTCTTTTTATACTGCTCCACCAATAAACTTCCCGGAGATCTTGATACATTTTCGTAGAACTTGGGTGCACGGTATACCTGGAATTGTGAGCTTCCGCCATCACCCTCTCCCGAAGATTATCCACATCAGGAACACATAACCTTCCCTAGCACCGCAAAACACCATCATCGTTCCCGAGTGAAAATGCCGAAATCTTGCTGTTCAAAACTGCCTCCTTCAACTGCGCCAATGCTGGATCAATAAACTGCTTTTCCTTGACTTCTGCTACAAGTGATGATTCTGCCCCATTATGCACCATGACCTTCCCCTCATCTGAGGTCGAGAGAAAGACTCCCAGACTAGCCAATTGACAAACCTCCCGAGCCAACGACCTCTGATCTTCCTCCAAATGAGCTAGACTACCCATAGACTTCTGACTTAGAGTGTCGACCACTACATTTGCTTTCCCTGGATGGTACAGAATGTTCATATCATAATCCTTAAGCAATTCTAACCATCGCCGCTGTCTTAAATTTAACTCCTTCTACTTGAACAAATATTGGAGACTTTTGTGGTCTGAGAACAAATCCACATGGACCCCATACAAATAATGCCGCCAAATTTTTAATGCAAACAAAACTGCCGCAAGTTCTAAATCATGCGTCGGATAATTCTTCTCATGATTCTTGAATTGCCTGGAAGCATAGGCTATAACCTTCCCATGTTGCATCAACACACATCCCAAACCAACCCTTGAAGCATCGGAATAAACCACAAATCCCTTCGTGCCTTCTAGCAAAGTTAACACCGGTGCTGAAGTCAATCTAGATTTCCATTCTTGAAAGCTCTTCTCACAAGCGTCAGACCATTGGAACTTAGTTGCCTTCTGCGTCAATTTAGTCAATGGGGAGGCGAGGTTAGAGAACCCCTCCACAAACCTCCGATAATACCCGGCTAGACCCAAGAAACTGCGAATCTCTGTCGCGGTTGTTGGTCTAGGTCAATCCTTTACCACTGTGAGCTTCTGGGGGTCAACCTTAATCCCATCTCTGGAAACAACATGACCCAAAAATGTGACTGACTCCAACCAAAATTCGCATTTTGAAAACTTGGCATACAATTGGTGCTGATGAAGAGTTTGCAGAACTGCCCTGAGGTGATTAGCATGATCCTCCCGACTGCGCGAGTAGACAAGGATGTCATCAATAAAAAGAATCACGAAGGAGTCAAGAAACGGTTTGAAAACCCGATTCATAAGATCCATGAAAGCCGTTGGAGCATTTGTCAGTCCAAAGGACATTACCAAAAATTCAAAATGGCCATAACGAGTTCTGAAGGTGGTCTTAGGAATATCCTACTCTCTGATCTGGTGATACCCCGATCGTAAATCAATTTTAGAGAAGAACCTTGCACCCTGCAATTGGTCGAACAAATCATCTATCCGAGACAATGGATACTTGTTTTTGATAGTGACTTTGTTGAGCTGCCGATAATAAATACACATCCGAAGCGACCCATCCTTCTTCCTAACGAAAAGAACCGGAGTGCCCCACGGCGACACACTCGGCCGAATGAACCCCTTCTCTAATAAGTCTTTCAACTGATCCTTTAATTCCCTCAACTCTGCTGGTGCCATCCTATATGGTGGAATAGATATTGGCTGCATATCTAACAATACATCAATCCCGAAATCGATCTCTCTATCTGGCGGAATCCCTGGAAGCTCTTCCGGAAATACTTCAAGAAACTCATTCATGACTGGGATGGACTCGGGGGCAGACACTTCTGAAGTGGTGTACGCAACCCAGACCAAATGATAAATACACCTCTATTTAATCATCTTCGAGGCCTTAAGGTAGGAAATAAACCTACCCTTTGGCACCACACCATTCCCTTTCCACTCAACAACTAACTCATTAGGAAACTCTAGCCTCATAATTCTGGTTCGGCAATCGAGTTTAGCAAAGCACGAGTAAAGCCAATCCATCCCTATGATAACATCAAAATATACCATCCCTAGTTCGATAAGATCGGCCGTGGTATCTCTACCACATACCGTGACAACACAATTCCTATAGATTCATGCGGCTGTAATGGAATCACCAACCGGAGTCGACACAGAGAACGACTCATGAAGTTGTTCGGTTCTATCCCAAAACTTGAAGCAATAAATAGGGTAACATAGGACAAAGAGGACCCCGGATCAATAAGAGCATAACAATCAAGGGCTTGAACAACCAGAATACCTGTAACAACATCTAGAGAAGCCTCCGCACTCTGCCAACCACTCAAATCATAGAACCGGCTGGGTCCACCTCTACCATGAGCTCCACCTCTAACTGCAACATGCCCTGCTGGAGATGGAGGAAGTACTGAAGATGCAGAGACTGAAGAACCGGACAACTGAGCAAAATCATTACCCATGCCCTG
Organism: Nicotiana knightiana; assembly: GCA_005239525.1. Lineage (NCBI taxonomy): Eukaryota > Viridiplantae > Streptophyta > Magnoliopsida > Solanales > Solanaceae > Nicotiana > Nicotiana knightiana. The sequence goes on along the minus strand of ML436034.1, from coordinate 6,816 downwards.
ACTGGGCGCACGTCAATCCCACCGAATATGACCTCTCACCCCACACCCGTAGCATACCGGGATATCCAGGTAACAAAGCTCGGTATGGAACCTCCCACACTTAGGGCACGGAGCCCTCCTCTGCTATTGGAACCTCCCTCCTGGATGACCGGACTGATAGGGTCTCCTACTGTCTGATCCTGGTCCCGAGCAACTGCTCTGCTGATAATGATGCACCGGCTGAGGACTGAGCATAAGACTGGGATGTCCCTGATGGTCCTCTCCCCTGAACTGGTCTCCCTCCTTCAACTGAACTCCCCGAGTGGCCCGCTGACTGGGCCCTGCTAATACTCTCCCTCTCCGACCTTATCTTCAATTGCCTAGACTCCGTGGCCTGGGCGAATCCTACTATCTTACCATAATTCATGTCTGAGTGCAAGGCAGCTGTAGCAGCTTGATTCACAACCAAGGGACTGAGGCCCTGAACAAACCGTCGAACTCTGGCATCCATAGTCGATACCAACTGAGGAGCGTACTTGGACAACCTCATGAACTCCATGTGGTACTCCCACACACTCATATTACTATGCTTTAGAACCTCAAACTCCGTAGCACGGGCTGCCATGGTCTCGGCAGGCAAGAAGTGATCCATGAAAGCGTCAACGAACTCATCCCATCTCGCTGGAAGAGTTCTCTCCCCACGGGAATCCTCCCACATTTCGAACCAAGAATACTCTGCTCCCCTCAGCCTGTAAGATGCTAACTCGACCCCCTCTGTCTCTGTTGCCTTCATAACCCGAAGCGTCTTGTACATTTCATCTAGAAAGTCCTGCGGATCGGCCTCAAGATCAATACCTGAGAACTCTGGAGGGGCCAACCGCAGAAACTGGTTGACTCTGGAACCGGCGGAATCTCCCCGTTCATTAAAGGATGCAGGGGTAGCATGAGATCTTTGGGCCTGAGCGGCCACTAACTGGGTCAACATATGAATAGCCCCCCCGAGGTCCCCATCGAAAGTACCGGGACCTGAAGCTGGAACCGAAGAAGGATCAGGAATATCGGCGGGAGGGATTGTAGCACCCTCCACCACAGTAGGAGTAAGAACACTCTGATCTGGAACAGATAGGCCAAATGGATTCAAGGTCGGGGATTCGCTCTCACCCGCATTCACGGCCACACTTGAGGCGGCATTGGCCTCTAGGCCGAGTCGAGCTCTCTTCTTTGGTGCCATCACTGAAAATTTTAGAACCGAGCACGAGTTAGACAAGTATATTCTCACTTTCCACTTCACCGCACGATATAAAATAACAATGAAAAGGGTGTTTCCTAAATGTCCATGTAGCCCCCTAATTATAGATGTAGTCGACAACACACCGATAAGAAGGGATCTACTAGACACGGCTCCGAGACATCCTAGGACACTTTTAAAACATTAGGCTCTAATACCAAGTTTGTCACGCCCAAAAATCGAGGGACGCGATCGGCACTCAACCGGGTGACCCCAGTCAAGCGAACCTGACTTGCCTTTCCTACCCAATGCGTTTCCCCGTGTTTATAGCATACATTATTTATGTGTAACAGTGAGATAAACTTACAAGTGTGTGATTACCACAATAAGTCCAATTTTTCCTCATGTTACATTATTATACTAGATTTCCCAAAACATACATAATAGATACAACACTTCCCAATACGAACCACGATTCTGAACAAATACAACCATTGCCCAAAATATACATATACACCCACATAGTGTCTACAGAGCCTCTAAGAGTGCTAGGAGTTTATACAATACTCGCCGGCAATAAGGCCCCGGTTATACCTTACAATACATAATATACTCAAAAGGAGATGGCAGGAACTACACATGGCTCTGGAGATGAAGTGGGGCTCACCGGTGCAGCTGAAGGAGGATGAGGAGAAAGAACCACTAACGGCGAGCTGAGCTACCTGCTATGGACCCACCTACATCCATATAAAAGATGTAGCGCCCCCGACAAAAGGGGCGTTAGTACTGTGGAATAGTACTAGTATGTATAAACAAACTTTATCCCATGTACAATCAAACAGTACTCAATTAAGAGACAATAATAGAACCAATTAATCAATGCACGTGGAAACAAACAACCAAAATCAAACAAGTTTCACAATCTCTCCCTTTTCCCCCTTTCAACATCATCATATTCAAGAGCTCATAGATTTTCATTTCAGTAGTGATAATGATCACTTTTCATCCTTATTACCTCGGCCACCCATATTAACTCACGCCTCATCAAGCTTATTACTTTGTGTTGCAGCGCGCAACCCGATCCCACCTGACAATCATATTTCATAACAGAAACCACAAACAATTTCATCACAAGAATTATCATTTCAAGGAATCACAAGTTCATATCAACAATTTATTTATTTGGGCCCAAGGCACTATAACTCTCATCAAGTAGTAATTCATGTACACGGTGTTTCCATAATCGTTCAACTCATTTACATCATTTCACAATACCCTTTTTCATTACTTTCCACACACGGCTTTTATCCATTTTATACATTCCCACATTTGGGCACATCATCAATATTTCATTCATTACACATCCTTTCATATCGATACCCTTTAGCATTTACGAGCTTTGCACAGAATCATATAGGCACGTCAAAATACTTTTCACAACCTCATATAGCACGGTAGCATGACAATCAACTAGGACTATCAGAGAATAGAATCTTACGTCTCAACACATTTGAACAATCAATTCACATATTTCCAAACAAGGTACACATTCCGTATACTCAGACCCAACAAGAGGATTCTACGAAGGTTAAAGTTATCCATACATACCTCGAATCGGATTTTTCCTTAATTTCTATCTCAAATCACCGGACCTTCTAGCACCTTCAATCTAATACACAATGCAGCACATTTAGACTTAGAATTAGGAATCATGAACATGTCTTGAACTCATTTGAGCTTTCTATCAAGCACTAGGTGTTCCTTTAGATTAAATAACCCAGTTTTAGTGAAAAGTTACTCCAATCCATTTTCCTTTACTAGATTATGATAAAATGGGTACATGCATGCAAGATTCTTAACCCCATCTTTATGGACTATCCTACTCATGTTTCATTTTAACAAAAATCTAGAAATTAGGGTTAATGAGGTAGAAGCTTACCTTTTAGAGTGAAGAAATTTGTGTTCTACTTGATTAGTTCCAAGCTTGAGTGATGAAGGAAGACTAATTTGATGAAGTTGGGACTTTCTCTCTCTAGAACCCACTCTTTCCTCTCTCTAATATCTCAGAAAAATGGTTAAAAATGAAGGGGAGGGGTATTTTAATGAACTGGGGTCGGGTTTTAAAATCAGAAAAATAGAAGCCCGACACAAGAATGCGGTCATCGCATTCCTGACATGCGGTCCGCAGATTCGACCGCATAATGGCCCTCAAGATGGGCCAAAATCCAAAACACACTGCCCAGGTATGCGACCATTGTGCAGTCCGCATACACGTTATGTGATCGCATAATGCGTCGCATAACTTCCCTCCCAAAATCACAGGCAATAATGCGACAACTTATGCGGTCCGCAGAACTGAAATGCGATCGCATATTGGATCGCATAGTTGACCTCAATGGGGCAGTGATCTGCCCGTGTATGCGACCATTATGCGGTCCGCATACACGTTATGTGATCGCATAGTATGTCACATAACACCTACTTTCTACAAAATTTTATTCTTTAAGACTCGGGGTACTTTTTACTCAATTTAGGTCCGTTTCAAAAATTTCCACAATAAAAACAACTCGGGGACTCATTCGGGCATTATTTTTAAAGCAAGAAAATTTTACGGCTCTTAACAAGGAGTCAATCAAATCCCCAAACCATACTGATAGTTTAATTAAGGCAAGTATAACTAATCCAGGTCACAAATAAGGAAATAGGTAAAAATCCCAGAAAATATTGATTTTAACAGGAAAAAGTTATTCGAAACCTAAATAGAATCAATCAATATAACTGGTCAACATAAATAAGCACAATAACGGGAAAAAATTGAAGAACTTAGTGTCACAAAGAGAAACACCTAGGGTTTAAGCATATACAAGAACATTAATCAAATCAGTAAAGAAGTAATCAGGTTCAACACTTGAAAGTTAGAAAACCTTTTTGAAGAAACTTAGGATGAACCTTAATTTCAGAAAAAGCAATGGAATCGAAATAGTATTAACCAAAACAGAAGACTTTTGAGGGCAAATACCAAATAACACTCGATACGCTTTAGATCTACAAGGATCTGAACAGATCCAAGTAATTATAAGACCAGGGTTTTCAAAAAATAGCAGAGATGAAAGAAACTCGGTCCAAAACCATAGATCCAAACCAAAAACAGGAAAGAAACAGTACTCAGAAATGAGAGTAGCCAAAGACAGGCCTATGAGAGAAGTTTCGAACAAAACTGGTTGAATCTCTTTGAGGTTCTCTTAGAATTCCATGAAGTCGAACAACCAGAAGATGTAACAGGACGGCAAGGGCCGGAAAATACATAGAAACCCCATAGACGGGGAGTTTTGCAGGTGATGGCGGCTAGGTATCAGGGGGTGTTTGAGAGAGAAGGGAGAGATTAGGGAAAGCAGTGAAGGCGGAAGAAAAATGGGAATGGGGGGTTAGGGTTAGTCTTAGGATTAAAAAAGGTAAGAAATAACGTGGACCATGGATCTTACAGATCAACGGCCATGATTAGGCGAGGTCTTTGGGTCGGGTAGGCATATAATTGGGCTTGAGGGTTTTGGTTTGGTATTTTTTAATGTTTGGGCCGGTGTAATGGGTAAAGTCTGAGAATTAAAAAGGGATTAAAGGGTTATTTGTTAAATACCCAATTAATTAGTAAAAATAATTTGTAAAAATAATTAGCAGATTATAAAAAATGATTTTCATGCATAAAATGATTTAAAATAATTACTCAACATTATAAAATATAAAAAGCTATTTTATGGTGAGACAATGTAATAATGCATGCTTGGGCTATTATTGCAATTATAACCCAAAAAATATATATGTGGCTATTTATGAAATAATGAGGCTTAGTATAAATATAACTGGTGAAATTGGGTCATAAAATCATTTGTGATGCAATTAATAATAATTTATATAACAAACTACTGGGATAAATTAATTAAAAATCCCTTAAAAATGTAGAAATTATGGAAAAATATTAATTACTGCTCATGCGTTGTTTTGGAGGTATATATATGCATTTTAAAAATAATATAGGGAAAAATTGGGTATCAACAACTGCCCCTCTTTATCCGGGAAGGATGAAAAAGTTATCGGGTAAAGATATGATGGCCAATTTTGACCGAATAGGGTGGTTTGAGAGACATAGGCCGCACTCTGGTTTCTGAGTTGCCTACATATCTCTGGTTTTAAATGAATCAGGCCATGTGTAGTTTTGGATTCATCAGTGGAATATACCGATGAAGTTACCACAAGGACGGACACAAGATTTTGGGATAGTTGAAAAGGTTGCGGTGAGCGGTCAAGTTGGAGGTAGTGTGAAGGAGCTGGAGCGAGTACTGTTGGGATGGTGGCTGCTCATCGAATCACCTACAAGTAAAGATGTACTACGAGCATATATTTGTGCATAAATTTAAACGTGATACAGATTGTCGCCCCCCCCCCCCCCCCCCCTTTTTCCTCTCCTTCCTGATTAGTCAGGGTTTCTGACATTATGGGGCAACTCATTTCCTTTTGGGAAGTAAGGAATTTGAAGAGCCGACACCTAACGAATTAAGGTGTATTAGGGAACCTATTACGGGTCATTTATAACCCTAATTGTATAACCTGAGATTGGGTAAGGGCTTGAAGGAACTTCAAGGGGAAGGTATTAGGCACCCCTGAAAGTCCACAACTGTGGGTCTCGGCCAAACTTACTTTGTGAATTAATCAGGTGCGAATAAGCTGTCTAAGCACACATATGTAAATGAATAAAGGTTTTAACATATTAGAAGTCTAAGAACACATATGTAAATGAATAAAGGTTTTAACAGATTAGCAGTCAAACCAAACATATGTAAATGGGTGAAAGGGGGCCTGAGTTGTTTATCCTATAGGATCATATCCATGCAATGCCCGGTAATCACTCCTCAACGAGGGGCTATACGTTGCAACAGGTCATCATATCCTTTACTGCCCATTATCCCACCCCTTAGCGATTATATACGCGAGTTGATTAACGAACTCTAAGCGTGATGTTACCCATCCCTTCCTTGTGGTCCCTGAGGAGTTTAGGACCTCAAAATCTGGGAAGTTCTAGACAACCCCTAAGGTATTTGATGAGTGGCTAGAATTCATGATTTTAAGCATTATATACCTTGCATTTTATGTGCTTTAATGATAAAATACACGTCGTATGTGCCTAATAGGGTTTATTTTATGTGTAGGTGAATTGGAAATGGAAACGGGGCTAAACGGATGCAAGTACGTCGAAGAATACGCGAAAAGGGACACCCGGGCGATAGCCTGGCGTTGGAACCAAACAGCCTGACCCAGCCTGGCGTTACCCAGGCCTTAGAGCCCTAACGCTAGGGGGGGGCCTGGCGTTACCCAGGCCTTAGAGCCCAAACGCCAGGGTCCCCGGGACGGCCAGAAATCGTGTTTTGACGGGTTTTAAGTGTTTCCAAGTTAGAATAGAAGTCTTGGAGACGTTTAGGGTTCATTCTAAACATATAAATAGACCCAAAAACATCACATTGAGTGGCTTCGGACAGGGGGATTCGACTTATGCATTTTTCTTCTCTTCTCTTCTCTTAGTTTTATAGTTTATTAGTTCTAGAGTATTGGGTGTTACA
>ML436032.1:47956-64428 GCA_005239525.1 Nicotiana knightiana | reverse complement strand
TATATATATATATATATATATAGGTAGGAGCAATAAGGGTGGACATGTGGGAGCGGGTTGCGCACCGCAACAAGGAGCTATAAGGGTGAATATTTATGTTTTACTGATTCAAAAATAAGGATTTGGAAAACTCCGATTTTATTAAAAAGGTTTTCATACTCTGATTTTTATTGTGATTTAAATTGAAACTTGGAAATTTTGAGGAGTTGATTATAATTGATATCTGAAAGGAGTTATCCGAGTTATTTTTTTATTTACTATTGCAAGTTACTGCTTATCGAGTTTATTATTATTGTTTCTTTCTTGCTTTATTATATATATTGTTCACAGGTTATATTGTTAATGCCCCGTCGTAGCCTCGTCACTACTTCGTCGAGGTTAAGCTCGACACTTACTCAGTACATGGGGTCCGTTGACTGATACTACACTCTGTACTCTTTTGTGCAGATCCAGGTACCTGCCAGAGTTAGGAGATCTTAGTAGCTGAGCATTTTCATTCGGAGACACGAGGTAGATCTGCTAGCGTCCGCAGATTTCTGGAGTCTTCTCTTTACTTTATAGGCGCTGTTTTATTTCATTCAAAACAGACATATATACTTATTTCATCCATTATTTGTAGTATTCTTAGTAGTTCGTGAATTGGGACACCAGACCCTGGGGTAGTTTTATAGTTAAATATTTAGTTCGTGGTTCGATTTAATTATTGATCTTTATTAGTTTTCATGAAGTCATTTATTGGGAAGTATTAGATTCGTATTTATTTTAAATTGTTCTATTATGTTTAAGTAACTTTAAAAGGAAATGGTTAGTAAATTTCTAACATTGGCTTGCCTAGAAATATTGTGTTAGGCGCCGTCACGATCCCGTGGTTTGGGAATTTGGGTCGTGACAAGTTGGTATCAGAGTACTGGGTTGCATAGGTCTTAAAATTCACGAACAAGCTTAATAGAGCCTGAGGGGTCGGTACAGAGACGTCTGTACTTATCTCTCAGAGTCTATGAAGTTAGGAACAAACTCAGTTTTTATTTCTACTATGTCGTGCGATTCTTGGTATCTCAAATACTGATCGAACTCTTGTACTCTCTCGTATATGGAGAGAACACGTGCTTCTTCTTCCGCTAACCAACAATCCAGTCTTCCAGCAGCAGTAACTCCTATTAGGGGGAAAGGCCGAGGGCGCGTCAGAGGCCGAGGCAGGGGCAGAACTCAGCCCGTTTCTCATACTGCAGCCCCAGATTGAGATTGATGTGGGGGATCTAGCTCAGACCGTTCCAACTGGACCAACTCAGGTTCCAGAGAGGTTTATTGCTACCCCGGTACTTCCGGATTCTTTGGTCCGATTAGTGGGCCTTATGGAGAGTGTAGCCCAGACTGGCGCACTCCCTGTTGTCGCAGTCGAATATCAAGCTGGAGGAGGGGTCCAGACTCCTGTTACCCACACTCCTAATCAGACTACTCCTCAGGTTCAGACCCTAGCAGCCAATCCAGTTGGGGTAATTCAGCCAGTTGCTCCAGCGCCGCCCGTTGGTGGGGCAGTTATGTCCACTGATACTTTGTGGAGATTAGACAAGTTCATTAAGCTTTTCCCTATTCACTTCAGTAGTGCTACTTCAGAGGATCCTCAAGAATATCTAGACAGCTGTCATGAGTTTCTTCGTAATATGGGTATTTTGGAGACCAATGGGGTCGACTTCGCTGCGTTTCAGATGACTGGTTCCGCCAAGAAATGATGGAGGGATTATTTATTGACTAGACCAGTTGGGTCGCTTGCTCTGACTTGGGATCAATTTTCACATCTCTTTTTGGAGAAATTTTTGCCTATCACAACCAAAGAAGAGAAGCGTTGTCAATTTGGGCGTCTTCAGCAGGGTGGCATGACAGTTACCCAGTATGAGAATCATTTTGTGGATTTGGCTTGACATGCTATTCTTTTGTTGCCTACTGAGAGAGAGAGAGGGTTAGGAGATTTTGAGGGCCTTGCCCAACCCATCAGGTTGCATATGGCTAAGGAGACAGGGACTGAGATTTCATTTCAAGATGCGGCCAATGTGGCCAGGAGAGTTGAGACGGTTCTCGGGATGGGAGGTCAAGGGTCAGACAAGATACCTCGCCATTCCAGTAGATTCAGCGATGCCTCGTCTAGAGGCGGAGATACTCAGGGTAGAGGCTATTCTTCCAGGCCATTTAATTCAGCATTTCAGACGTCCCATGGTGCCTCAGGTGGTCGTGGTTCTTACTTACCTTATTCTGATAAGTCAGCCCCTATCAGAGCACCTCCTCTTTAGAGTTATTATCATGGTTAGCCGGTTCGCCAGGGTCAGCCTCAATATCAGGATGGTTGTTATGAGTTTGGTGAGTATGGACACATTCGAAGATCTTGTCCGAAATTTTTGGATAATCATCCTTAGTACCAAAATTCCTGTGCTATAGTTCCGGCACCAGCTGTAGCACCACCTGCCCAGCCAGCCAGGGGTAGGGGTCAAGTAGTCAGAGGTAGAGGACAAAATGTTAGAGGTGGAGGTCAGCATGCTAGAGGTGGAGGTCAGCATGCTAGAGGTGGTGGCCAGCCTGTTAGAGGTGGAGGACTACCTGTCAGGGGTCCTCCCGGTGATGCAGTTCAAGGTGGTGGGACCCAGCCCCGATTATATGCATTTCCAGCTAGACCTAAGGCGGAGTCCTCCGATGCAGTTATCACAGGTACCATTTCCGTTTATAATAAAGATGTTTCAGTTTTGTTTGATCTGGGATCTACTTATTCTTATGTGTCATCCTATTTTGCCTCGTATTTGGTTGTGCCCCGCGATTCCTTGCGTGTCCCTATTTATGTGTCTACGCCGGTTGGGGATGCTATTGTTGTAGATCGTGTATATCGTTCGTGCGTAGTCATTATTGAGGGTCTTGAAACTAGTGTAGACCTTTTTCTTCTTGACATGGTCGATTTTGATGTCATATTGGGCATGGATTGATTGTCACCTTATTATGCCATCTTGGACTGTCACGCAAAGACAGTTACTTTAGCTTTGCCCGGGATTGCATTGGTTAGAATGGAAAGGGACTCCTGGTCATTCTCCCAGCAGAGTGATTTCTTATGCCAAGGCTCGTCGCATGGTTGAGAAAGGATGTTTTGCTTATTTGGCTCATATTCATGATTTTGATGCCGAGATTTCTTCAATAGAGTCAGTGCCTGTTGTTCGGGAGTTTCCCGAAGTGTTTCCTACAAACCTGGCGGGGATGCCACTCGACAGGGATATCAATTTTTGTATTGATGTTGCTCCGGGAACTCAGCCCATTTCTATTCCTCCATACCGAATGGCCCCACCAGAACTGAAATAATTGAAAGTACAATTGCAAGACCTGCTTGATAAGGGTTTCTTCATGCCTAGTGTCTCGCCTTGGGGTGCGCCGGTTTTGTTCGTAAAGAAGAAGGATGGATCGATGAGAATGTGTATAGATTACCGGAAGTTGAATAAAGTTACTATAAAAAATAAGTATCCGTTTTCGAGAATTGATGATTTATTTGATCAGCTTTAGGGTGCCGGTGTGTTTTCAAAAATTGATCTGAGATCGGGCTACCATCAGGTGAAGATTAGGGCGTCCGATGTTCCTAAAATAGCCTTTCGGACAAGGTATGGGCACTATGAATTTTTGGTGATGTCTTTTGGCTTGACTAATTCCCCAGCAGCCTTTATAGATTTTATGAATCGAGTTTTCAAACCTTATCTGGATTCCTTCATAATTGTGTTCATTGATGATATTCTTATATACTCCCGCAATCGGGAGGAGCATGAAAAACACCTCCGTATAGCACTCCATACTTTGAGGGATAATCAGTTGTATGCAAAATTTTCAATATGTGAGTTCTGGATAGATTCAGTAGCTTTCTTGGGTCACGTCGTATCAATAGAGGGTATTCAGGTAGATTCTAATAAGATAGAGGCAGTCAAGAACTGGCCTAGACCCACTTCAGCCACGGAAATCAGGAGCTTCTTGGGTTTGGCGGGATACTACCGTCGTTTTGTGGAGGGGTTCTCGTCTATAGAAGCCTCGATGACGAGATTGACTCAGAAGGGTGCCCCATTTAAATGGTCGGAGGAGTGTGAGGCGAGCTTCCAGAAGCTCAAGACAACCTTGACTTCAGCACCGGTATTGGTGTTACCATCAGGTTCAGGATCTTTCACGGTATATTGTGATGCTTCCCGTGTTGGGTTGGGAGCGATATTGATGCAAGAGGGCATGGTGATAGCATATGCGTCTCGGAAATTAAAGATTCATGAGAAGAATTATCCTGTCCATGACTTAGAGTTGGCAGCCATTGTTCATGCACTGAAAATATGGAGGCACTATCTTTATGGCGTGCCATGTGAGGTTTACACGAATCATTGTAGCCTCCAGTACTTTTTCAAGCAAAATGATCTTAATTTGAGATAGAGGATATGGTTAGATTTATTGAAAGATTATGATGTCACTATATTGTATCATCCGGGAAAGGCCAATGTGGTGGCCGATGCCTTGAGTAGGAAAGCAGTAAGTATGGGCAGCCTTGCATGTATTCCAGTTGGGGGAGACCGTTAGCTTAAGATATTTAGACGTTGGCTAATCAGTTCGTGAGGTTGGATTTCGCCCAGCCATGTTCTAGCTTGTACAGTTTCTCGGTCTTCCTTATTCGAGCGTATCAAAGATCGACAGGTTGATGACCCGCACTTGATGGTCCTTAGGGACACAGTTTGGCACGGTGGTGCCAAGAAGGTTACAGTTGGAGATGATGGTGTTTTGAGGATGCATGGTCGTATATGTGTGCCTAATGTTGATGGCCTTCGTGAGTTGATTCTTGAAGAAGCTCACAGTTCTAAGTATTCTATTCACCCCGGGTGCTGCCAAGATGTACGAGGAACTGCGACAGCACTACTGGTGGCAAAGGATGAAAAAGGATATTGTTGCTTATGTGTCTCGTTATTTGAATTGCCAACAGGTGAAATATGAGCATCAGAGACCCGGTGGTTTACTTCAGCAGATAGAGATTCCTGAGTGGAAGTAGCAGCGTATCACTATGGACTTCGTTGTTGGACTCCCACGGACTCAGAGGAAGTTCGACGCTGTTTGGGTTATTGTAGATAGGTTGACTATATCAGCACATTTCATTCCAGTGACAAGTACTTACACTTCGCAGCGGTTGGCAGAGATATATATTTGAGAGATTGTTCGCCTTCACGGTGCGCCCGTGTCTATCATTTCTGATCGAGGTATGCAGTTTACCTCGCACTTTTGGAGGTCAGTCCAGCGAGAGTTGGGTACCCGAGTCGAGCTGAGAACAACATTTCATCCTCAGAGGAACAGACAGTCCGAGCGTAATATTCAGATTCTAGAGGATATGCTTCGCGCTTGTGTTATTGACTTTGGAGGTTCTTGGGATCAATTTTTGCCGTTAGCGAAATTTGCCTACAATAATAGTTATCAGTCGAGCATTCAGATGGATCCCTATGAGGCATTATATGGTAGACGGTGTAGATCGCCAGTTGAATGGTTTGAGCCCGAAGAGGCTCAGTTATTGGGTACAGACTTAGTTCAAGAGGCCTTGGATAAGGTCAAGATTATACAGGATCGACTTCGTGCAGCTCAGTCTAGGCAAAATAATTACGCCGATCGTAAGGTTTGGGATGTGGCATTCATGGTTGGAGAGAGTGTACTACTTCGGGTATCGCCCATGAAGGGTGTCATGAGATTTGGGAAGAAGGGCAAGTTGAGCCCTAGGTGACCATTTGAGATTCTTGATAGAGTGAGGGAGGTAGCTTATAGACTTGCGTTGCCTCCAGGGTTATCCTCAGTTCATCCGATATTTCATGTATCTATGCTCCGGAAATATCATGGTGACCCGTCCCACGTGTTAGATTTCAGCTTTGTCCAATTGGACAAAGATTTGACATATGCGGAGGAGCCGGTAGCCATTTTAGACCGGCAAGTTCGTCAGTTGAGGTCAAAGAGTTACCCTTCAGTTCGAATGTATTGGAGGGGTCGGCCTATTGAGGCAGCTACTTGGGAGTCCGAGTCGGACATGCAGAGTAGATATCTCCACTTGTTTGCCAGTTCAGGTAATTTTCTATGTCCGTTCGAGGACGAACGTTTGTTTTAGAGGTGGAGATTGTGATGACCCAAAATGTCATCTTATAAAATAAGACTCCATTCCAGGCTCATTAGCCTTAAAAAGATTAATTTTAATTACCTCGATTTGCATGCGCAGTCAGGGCGTGAAACCGATAAGCTTTTATGTGAAAATATGAGAAATAGTAATTCTTGGAATTTAAAATTTGGTTTTAGTTGATTTTGTTCAATATTTTTAGCAAACGGACCCAGATTTGTGTTTCGACGATCCCAGGAGGTCCGCAGTAAAATATGGGACTTGGGCGTATGCCCGAAATTGAATTCTAAAGTCCTTAGCCTTAGAAATAAATTTTTGAAAGAAATTATTTAGCTGGATTTTTAATGAAATAAAGAAATGAATTAATATTTGAAACCGTTGGTATCGGCCCGTATTTTGGTTCCGGAGCTCGATACAGGTTTGTTATGATGTTTACATCCTATCTGTGAAATAGTGAAAGTTAAATGTTCTTGAGAAAAATGATGAGTTTTGAGGTTAAATTCATAGTTTTAGATGTTATTTTCATGATTTGATCGCACGAGCAAGTCCGTATGATGTTTTTAGACTTGCGTTCATGTTTGGTTTAGAGCCCCGAGGTCTCGGGTGAATTTCGGGTAGGCTTCGGGATGTTTTGAACTTATGAAACCTGTTGGTGCACCAGTTCTGGTGTGCCCGCACCTGCAAGCCATTGGCCGTAGGTGCGAGCGTAAGCCGCAAGTGCGACCAAGAATGGGCTCCCCTACGTCCGCAGGTGCGGACCCATCTGCGCAGGTGCGCGATCGCAGAAGCGGCATTCTAGTCGCAGGTGCGACCCAGGCCAACTTCCCCTTTTCCGCAGATGTGGGCTTCCTCCGCAGAAGCGGACAATTGTCCGCAGGTGCGGCTCCAGTGGCCATTTCTCTTCTTCACAAAAGCGGAAGAACTCCCGCACGTGCGCAAGCGCAGGTGCGACCCAAGCACCGCAGGTGCGAGTGTCGGGTAGTGAGTTCATATTAATTAGAACCCAGCTTTTCTTCTTCTTATTTTTCACAAGGGTAGAAGACCTTGGGCGATTTTCTCAAGAATTTTTCTTCCAAAATCATAGGTAAGTGTTCGTTAACTCTTTTCTTTCAATTACCCAATGATTTTCATCACTTTTCAATCCAAAATCAAGAATTTACATGGTAGAAATTGAGGGTTTGGGTAGAAATAGGGAATTTTGTAAAATGAGATTTTGACCTCGAATTGAGGTCGGATTTTGAAACTAATTGCATATCCGGGCTCGGGGGTGAATGGGTAAATGGAATTTGGTCCGAACTCCGAGTTTGGATCAAGGGGCCCGGGGTCGGGTTTTAACATTTTCTTGAGAAAACTTAGGAAAACAATGATTTTTCAGTAAAGTTAGTTTCTTTAGCATAAATTAATGATATTAAACTAATTATGATTAGATTTGAGCGGTTTAGAGGCAAATTCGAAAGGAAAAGCGATAATTGAGCAGTGAGTGGCATGCGAAATTGAGGTAAGTGTTTGGTTTAACCTTGGCTTGAGGGAATAGGAATCCCCAACTTAAATTCTATGTGAATTCGCATGTGTGTGGTGTATAGGTGAGGTGACGAGTATCTATGCACCACCAAATTGTCTGTTAAACATGATCTCTTCCCCGGTTTCCAATTATTTGCTTCCGGGCTTAATTGATTCATGATCATTGATGGTTATATGTCTACTTGGATTCGTTAACATATTGTAAAGTACTATTTTTGAAGTATTGGTTGTTCTCTTGGTTTTGTTATGTTACATAAGGATTGAGCTGGATGTCAGTGTTACGATATGTGTATAAATTCCGGTTGGTTTCGTTATGAAATGATAATTAATGAAGTTATGAGTTTTACAGCTTTTGTGTTGATATAAAAATATTGTGAAAGACTTGGCCTGAATTGTGAAAGTTTTTAAAAATAAACTGATATGATGTGTCTGGTGGGAGCGGGTTGCACGCCGCAACAAAAAGTAATAAGGGTGGACATGTGGGATCGGGTTGCACTCCGCAACAGGAGAAATAAGGGTGATATATATATAGGGAGGAGCAATAAGGGTGGCCAGGTGGGAGCGGGTTGCGTGCCACAAAAAGGAGCTTTAATGGTGAATATTTATGTTTTACTGATTTTCAAAAATAAGGATTTGGAAAACTCTGGTTTTATTAAAAAGGATTCCATACTCCGAGTTATTTTTTTTTTGTTTACTATTGCAAGTTACTGGTTATCGAGTTTATTATTATTGTTTCTTTCTTGCTTTCTTATATATATTGTTCACAGGTTATATCGTCACTACTTCGTTGAGGTTAAGATCAACACTTACTCAGTACATGGGGTCGGTTGTACTGATACTACACTCTGCACTATTTTGTGCAGATCCAGGTACCGGCCAGAGTTAGAAGATCTTAGTAGCTGAGCATTTTCATTCGGAGACACGAGGTAGATCTGCTAGCGTCCGCAGATTCCTGGAGTCTTCTCTTTACTTTATAGACGTTGTTTTATTTCATTCGAAACAAACATATATACATCTTTCAGTCATTATTTGTAGTATTCTTAGTAGTTCGTGAATTGTGACACCAGACCCTGTGGTAGTTTTATAGTTATATATTTAGTTCGTGGTTCGATTTAATTATTGATCTTTATTAGTATTCATGAAGTCATTTAATGGGAAGTATTAGATTCTTATTTATTTTAAATTGTTCTATTATGTTTAAGTAACTTTAAAAGGAAATGGTTAGTAAGTTTCTAACATCGGCTTGCCTAGAAAGTATTGTGTTAGGATCCATCATGATCCCGTGGTTTGGGAATTTGGGTCGTGACAATTGTGGCCGGGGACCGAGTAGATATTGAGGGAATTTTTCTCTGGCAAAAATATGGGAAAACTTCATACATTTGTGTTTTGCTCATATACTTGGAGAAATTTACATGTTTTCCGGGCTGGCATTACAGTTCTAGTCTATCTAGTCCCTTCATTGGACGACATGGAGACGTGTTGAGAGGTTGGGCAATAAACTGACTATCTGGTGCCTTCTTTCGTTCGTATTTCAACTTGAAGTACCCCCTGCCACCTCGTTAAAAATCTCCTTGAGAAAACCCGATTGGGATAAAACTCAAGTGAGGGAAAAAGAGTACAACTTGGAGAACGCTTTTTCTTAAAAGTTGAAGTACTTGAGGTGTGCGACATTCCAGTTGTTTGGTAGTTGTTTTCCTTCCATTATTTCTACTTGGAGTGACCCTTTATTTGATGTTGTCGTGATTTTGTATAGACCATCACAATTTGTTCCTAGTTGCCTTCCCGCGAGTCTTTGCTTGCTTGAGTTTTGGCTTTGAGCACATAGTCCCTGACTTTGAGTGGTCTGATCTTGGCCTTTTTGTTATAATAGTTTCCTGCTTGTTGTTTTTGGGTGATCATCCTTATGTAGGCCATATCTCTCCATTCTTCGGCTTCGCCGAGCTCTTGCCTTCTGCTTTCATCATTCCTCGGCCTGCTCTCCTGGGTGTATATAAGACTAGTCTCTCCGACTTCGATTGATATTACTGCATCAGTCCCATAGACTAATGAGAGGGCATCTCTCCCGTGCTTGTCTTCGGTATTGTGCGGTAGGCCCAAAGCACTTCTGGAAATAGCTACAGCCATAGTCCCTTGGCGTCATCAAGCTTTTTATTCATGATTTTCAGTATTGATTTATTGGAGGATTCCGCTTGCTCGTTGCCCACGGGCTGATATGGTGTGGAGAGCATTCTTTTGATATGCCACTTGTCAAAAAATTTGGCAATCTTTTTTCCAGTAAATTGGGGTCCATTGTCGCAATGATCTTTTTGGGGAGGCCAAAGCGGCACACAATGTTTTTCCATATGAAGGCGCTCACTTCCTATTTGCGTACCTGGAGAATGCTCCTACTTCTACCCATTTAGAAAAATAGTCAGTTAAAATCAAAAGAAATTGTACATTACCTCGTCCCATCGGGAGGGGGCCGACGATTTTCATTCCCCACTAGATGAAAGGCAAGAGGGAAATGACCGAGTGGAGGTGATTGCCCGCTTAATGTATCATCGGGGCATACTTTTGGCATCGCTCGCATTTTTTCACGATGTCTGCTGCCTCTTTTTTCATAGTAGGCCAGTAGTAACCTGCCCGTATAAGACATCTGACCAGAGCTCGGTTGCCAGAATGATTCCTGTAGTGGCCTTCGTGGACTTCTTCTAGGACGCGCCGCGTTTGATTCGGGCCTAAGTATTTCACCAGAGGGACGCCATACGTCTTCTTGTATAGGTCGTTGTGAATTATGTTTGACCTGGCCGCTTGCATCTGAAGCTTCTTGGCTTCCTTTTTATCATCTGGGAGTACGCCGTCCTGCAAATATGTAACTATACGGTTGTGCCAGTCCCAAGTTAGATTTATAGTCCTTACCTCTATTTAATCTATCGATGAGTGGAGGAGGGTGACCGTGTTTCCTTCTCCGGTTATGCTTTTAGTGACTGTCGCTAATTTGGCGAGGCCGTATGCCTCGATGTTTTGTGCTTGAGGGATCTGGTCAAACTGGCATTCATCAAACTCGGGTAGTAGTTTGTGGATCTCGTCCTAGTATTATTGTAACCTTTTCTCTTTGATTTGGAAAGTCCCTATGACACTACTAGAAAATGGCAGATTACCGACGGTCAAACGGTCGGAAATCACGTATTTCCGACTACTTTCTGACCGAAATTGGTCGGTAGGAAAAAAGTTGGTCGAAAAATTATTTCCGACCGAATCGGTTGGTGATTTCCGACCAAAGTTGTCGCAAATTTCAAAAGGTCAGACAAATAAAATTAATAATTAAAAATTAAATTTTATTTAATTTCCGACGGAATCCGTCGAAAATTTTTGAATATTAAATTTTTTTTAAAAAAATTCCGACCAAAGCGGTTGAAAATCTGGGAATTTATGGTTAAATTTGGGAAGTTGTTCGACCGTTTCTGTCGGAATTTTGTGTAAAACTAGGCAGAACTCTGCCCAATTTCGAGCTACACCACCTGTCAAACTAGTACAAACAAAAAATAGCAACCAACAATATTCCTTATCAACAATCTAAATCAACCATACATTAATACCAACAATAACAACCATTAAACCTAACAATTTTGGGCATAAGAACATCCAAATGCCCAAATTCAAGTTTAAAAGCAATACATAAAGTTGTCTCCCACAATCATGTTTACCAATCAACCAAAACATCACAACTAAACTACTACATATCAGATTCATTTTGTTCATCGTCAGATAAATCAAGCCCATATTTACTCATGAATTTCTGCATCTTAACAAATGTTCCGTTTGGGAGTCCAATCATTGCTTCAATTCACGAATTTCGTTTCTCATATCTTCCATCTGTTCTTGATTTTGAGGAGAAGAATTGGCTAAGAATGGGTTTGGATGACCTGTAGGTCGACGTACTCCTAGTACGTAGACTCTGTCTTTGTTTACTCCACCCACTGCCTCTGTCCACAATGAAGCCATATCATCAGGTGTTGGTTGAGTTGAAGGAGACTGAGTTTGTTGCCATTCTTCCAACCTTTTATTATAATCTTCCTGAAATGAAAAACATAGCTATCATGTAAATAAACTAATATTAATAAACCATAAATAATTATGAAGTTAGAATTTTACATATATGTGACGCACGCGTCTCCACCCAGTCTCCTCTTGTACAATCCTTCTTCTTTTTCTTATTCAACTCCTCGAAGACCAGTGCGTCACTCATATCTCGCCCTCTTTCCTTTTCCTTCATAAGAAAAAATATGAGTTAGATATTACAAACGTAAAATCTATATGTAAAACTAAGAAATTTTTTATAAGTAATTACTATTTTTACCTCCATGTTTCAAAGTAAATGCTTTAATGTCTTCCATACAACAAGGGCAAGCTAACTTTCCAGCAGTCGACCACCCGAACAACATCCCATAAGCAAGAAAATCGTTTATAGTCTACATCAAAGCAACATGCAATCTGAAGTTTTGTTGGTTGATATATCATATGTTTCCACACCTTGATGCCATAATAATTGTAACTCATCAATCAAAGGCTGCAAGTATACATCAATCAACATTATGATCCACAATGGGGCTACCCTTACCACCAAAAGAATTATGAAAGTTAACATCATCTAAACTAGCATGATTCTCCCCGTGAACAGTCCATATATAATAAGTTTCTACAAACCCTGTCTTGTAGAGATGAATTTTGACTTCGTCTGATTTCAATAACTTAACACACTTACATTTCACACAAGGACACCTAATCCTTCATCCAGTAAGAAAATCATCAAGTGTTTGAGCCTTACAATAAATTCAGTAACCCCTTCAATAAATTCATCTCTCAACCCTGCACGATTAGGATGATTTCTATTATACATCCATATACAATGCACAAATTCCATCTACACAAATAGAAATCTATAAATGAGATATTAAAGAATGGAAACATTCATATATTCAAGCAAAGGAAATTGAAACCATCCTGCCCCACTGAAAGAATTTGCAGGACAAAGTCAAATTCATAGTTTACTTTGCTCATCTTTTTAGCTAAAAAAAGCCGAGTCACTGACTTTTCTTACTCTAAACAAGAAAAAAAAATATTCCAAAAAAAAAAAACTAATTATTTTATACTTTTTGGGAACTTGGAATTTTTTTAATTTTTTTCAAACGTGATCATATTTCATAAACAAATAATATTTTCAAAAGTGTTGAAATAAATAAGCCAATATCAATGAACATATTATTAGATTCAAGTATTTGATCAATCATAACGCATTTGTTTAGTATAACATAAAAATAAAACAGAACCTAGAAATAGTTCTTCTTAACTTCATTTTTAATGGTATTTAGAGTTTATTAAACGCATTTCTTTCTATCGAACAATCCCTTATTGGCTTTGTCATTTTCTTTATAGTTGTTTCCTTGCTTTTAAGAAATTGAACTGTCAAGCATGGCGGATGTACAATATAAGCTATGAATTCAACCAAATTTAGTATATATGTTGCTCTATTACATCATATTAATATATTATAGATATTGGAAAGTTTTCTTAATTCCAATTCCAAATAAGTTAGATTTCGACTAAATGAATCTTTAAAAATCATCTCAGCCTTATAATATTGGTAATTGAATTTGTTCCTTCATTTATATTCGAGACCCATTGTTTTTAGAAGCTGCTACTTCTTCCGTTAAAAACGAACCAACTTCTCTGCTTCTATCGAATCTGGCAGCAATCAATTTCTGCTCTAATTGTAGTTTGAATCAGCTTATTTTAGTTGAAATTTCCAAAACAAAAAGAATGTGTTCTAGGGTTGTAGAGCAGCTGAACATTTTCTAATCCAAAAATGAACAAAATCATTGTAAAACAGGTATAAATCACATCATCGAGATAATAAAAAGGGATACATAGGGAAAAAAGGAAGGAAGAAAGAAAAAGTTAAAGGAAAGATAGAAAAATCATGGAATCAGATGAGGGAAACTTACTTGGTAGTGGAGGGTCTCGACAGAGCTTCAGTGGCGCCGGTGAGTGGCGCTGGTTGGTGGCAGCAGTGGATTTGGGTGGGTGGAGTTTGAGTGAGAGAAAGAGAAGGGAGAAGGAAGAAAAGAGGGAAAGGAAAAGAAAGATGGTTGCTGTAGGGTTTTTAAAAATCCTTTCCGACTGATTCTGTTGGTCAAATCAGTCAACCTCGTTTTACTAAATATTTTCGACCGAATCAGTCATTTTTTTTAAAATAAAAATTATTTCTGACCGAATTGGTCGAAAACAGTGACGCAGAATTTTCCGCCAAAATTTACGACGGATATAGACGGAATATTAATCATAAATATTATTAAAAATTAAAAAATAAATTTTTATGTATTTTCCGCCGGAAATTTCCAACTACTTTTTTCCGTCGAAAATTTCGGTCGGAAATTGACCGTTTTTTAGTAGTGTGACTTGGTTGACGACGAGTTGAGAGTCGCAGCGTAGGATGAACCGTTTGCCCCGTACTTGAGTTCTAGCCTTAATTATACAATCACGGCCTCATACTCGGCCTCGTTGTTAGTCATGTCCGGGCACCTTATGGACTGGCGAATCACTTCGCCTGTCGGGACTTCGAGCACAAGTCCTAATCTGGATCCCGACGCATTACAAATGCTGTCGGTGTACAAAATCCATAGATCTTGTGTTTGTGGAAAAGCGTGGGCTGCTTCTTTTTCGACTTCGGACATTATTTTTGCGCTGAAGTCGGCGACGAAGTCGACAAGGACTTGTGAATTTATCGCCGTCCACGGTTGATATGTGATATCATGTTCACTTAATTCTACGGCCCACTTGGCTAACTTCCCGATAGCTCGGGCTTATGCAAAATGCTTCTCAAGGGGAAAGTTGTGACTACCGAGACGGGGTGACACTAAAAGTAGGGTCTAAGCTTTCGTGAAGCTATGACTAAGACCAGGGCCAACTTTTCGAGGTGGGGGTACCTCGTCTCGGCGTCGATTAAGGTTTTCTAATGTAATAGATGGGAGATTATGTACCTTTATCTTCTCGGACCAGGACCGCACTCACCGCTACTTCAGATACAACGAGGTAGATGAGGAGGCGTTCCCCAGGTTTTTCTTTGGAAAGCAACGACGGTGATGACAGGTAAGCCTTTAACTCCTTCACGGCTTCAACGCACTCAGAAGTACACTGGAGGTCGTTGTCCTTCTTGAGTACATCGAAAAACTTGTGGCATCTGTAAGATGGTCACGAGATGAATCTCGACATGGCGGTGATACATCCGGTCAGCCTCTGAACATGATTTTTGCTGGTTAAGTGATCTGGTATTCCTTCTATGGATTTGATTTTGTCTAGGTTGACCTTATCTTTTGTGGCCACTTCACTTTTGGTCCGAGCTTCTCCAACGCATAGATTATTTCTGGGGGTGACACACAAAAATTGTGAGCAGATAATAAAGGGGCCATACCTTTCTCGTTCCGATGAGTCTTTGTCCTTGACCTATATGGGACCTCTTCGTGGAGGGAAGGGGGCATGATGGCACTTCTGATATATGGATGATGTCTTTATCGGTTGGGTCATGGAGCTTCAAAATCCCTCATGGCCTCATTTCTTCAATCCTTCCTGAACTCGATCTGTACTGAGGTCAACCGATGTGTTGGCCCATTTAGGTTGTCTTCGTCAGCACGGACCTCGGCACAATAGGCGTTATGTATTTCATCCCAAGTGGTTGGAGGATATTTCATAAGTCGACATAATAATTATCTGGTCGCCCTTGAGCCATTCCTGTTAAGCCCCATCTGGAAAGCTGCTACAACCATGCCTTCTGATACATTTGGTAAGGTTATCCTTACTCGGTTGAATCGAGCGAGAAAGTACCTCAGTCCCTCTCCGAGTGATTGTTTGATGGCAAATATATCGTTCACTCTTGCCTCCGCCTTTTTGGCCCCAACATGGGCCATTACGAACTTGTCGGCCCTCTCTTCGAATGTTTCAATGGAGCGCGCGGGCAGCTTTGAATACCAAGTTAATGCTCCTCCGGTGAGGTTCTCGCCGAACTTTTTCAACAAGATGGAGGATACTTGTTCTTTGGCAAGATCATTTCCCTTTACCGCAATGACATAGTGAGTCACATGATCTTCGGTGTCGGTCGTACCGTCATATATTTTTAGATAAGGCGGCATCTTGAAGGTCTTGGGTATGGCATGTGGGGTGGCTTCATCACTGTAGGATTGCTCAACGAACCGACCAGCATCTCTTTTTGGTAAGAGTTTTGGGGCACCCGGTATTTTGTCGATTCTTTCTTGGTGCTCTCTCATTTGATCCCGAAGCATTTTGTTTTCATTTTTCATTTATTCCATCTTCCTCAGAATGGCTGTGAGGGTGTCGTCACCTGCATTATTAATATCGTGAGTGATACCTGTTACTGGAGGGAGAGGGTCGTGCTGCTCGGCCGTTGTTGGTGAAATGCAAGTCCTTGCATTTTCTCTAACTGCCTCCTGGGCGGGCTTGTTGAAGATGTTGGTCAGCGTGTTTGTCAGCCAAGCCTCAAGTAGTTTCTTCATTGCTGGTGGCGTCTCTTCCGTCGTGGATGTGGAAGCTCCTTTACCGCGGGATGTTGTGATACTGCCGTGAGGGAGGGTCGACTCACCTCGCCTGGGAGAGGCGTTAGGCGTTATATCTTCACCTTCTGTTTCAGAAACCTCATTGATGGTGTTCAAGAGGTTGGTAGTGAGATCGGCCACTACCTTCATTCTTTCTTTTCCATTACCTGCCATGTCAGATCTGTGTGTACAAGGAAGTAGGAGTTTCGGTTTTTTTTTTTTTTTTTTTTTTT
>ML436032.1:11942-47681 GCA_005239525.1 Nicotiana knightiana | reverse complement strand
ACAAGGAAGTAGGAGTTTCTTTTTTTTTTTTTTTTTTTTGTGAATTGTGCCAGTTATTGATCTAGAAGAACTAAAAGTTTAACTAGGAAATCCCCACAGACAGCGCTAAATTATTTGACCAAAATGTGTAAATCTTTGATTAAACTAATTAATTTTGTGTAAAGAATGATTAAACCAAGTTATAATAATATTCCCAGATTTATAACTAGATAACACAAATAATGATAGACAGTGTTGGTGTAGGATTAAATGCAGTGTGCATTCAATAATTCAAGATGATTAATAATGGAAGAATATCAAGCAATAA
The DNA here is from genome assembly GCA_005239525.1 of Nicotiana knightiana. Classification (NCBI taxonomy): domain Eukaryota; kingdom Viridiplantae; phylum Streptophyta; class Magnoliopsida; order Solanales; family Solanaceae; genus Nicotiana; species Nicotiana knightiana. The sequence continues at coordinate 47,374 of ML436032.1, read as the reverse complement.
ATAACAATAAATGACATTAACGTAAATAAGGAGAATGATTCACACAATATTGAATAAGGTGAATGATTCTTCCTTTTGACAGTGATGAGTGATAAATGCTAGAATTTTGGAACTATTCTCGGATCTGATGGAAAAGTATAGAATAATAGATAATCGAATCTTATTAGAAAGGTAGTATTAGTATCTTTTATAGAGAAAAAAGTCTTCTTCGCAAAAAGTGTTCTTATCAGAGAATATTACATGCCCTTTCCCCTTATCTCTTTTTCTATTTATATGAGACATACCCCAATCAACCCTAAAAGTACAAGTATAAAGACTATTCAATGAAATATTCTCCGAAATATATATTACAAAAACTAGTTGTTAGCACTGCCCTTGATACTCGACCTCGACCGTTATTGACTGCCCGGCTACGAGCCCTGTTATCTACTAGTCGAACTCGACCTCAACGCTTTTCATAATATCACTCCATGCTAAATCCCACTGAAACAGATTTTAACCTATACATTACCTAGTATAATCTCACAAAGCATGAGCAATGATAAAGCAATGTGGGAAGCTCTAAAACCATTGAAAATTGAACAGCTCGTTCAGCAAGATAAACTATGCCTTTTTCACTATATTGATAGGTTACCATAATTGACGTTCACAATATAAGATGTGACTGTGTCTCAACATCAGCCAAAAATGGAGGAAGAGATTAACGAAAAAAGGAAAAAAAACAACAGAGGAAACCTCAAAAACCCAAAAACTCAAGCAAATACAGCTTTCATAAAATACAAAAAGGACATGAATTTGGAGCAATGACATTTATGAGCTAAAATTAGTTACTAACAAGTAAAAATTGCCGCCCTTCACAACCCAAAACATTGAAAACAATTACTCACTCATTCCAATTTACCTTACCTGGACCTAGGCTATTTGATTGAAGATGGAGTTTAAAAAATAAAAGAAAACTCTTAAAACTTGAATCCTTGAATTATTCTTGAATATGTCATAATATTTGTATGGATATACAACTCTTAAAACTTGTGTTCATAAATATGTAGCAAAACGTGCATGATCATTAATTTGAGGATTGTAGTTTCAATTAGAGAAAGAGATAAAGACGAGGTAAAGGAAACATGAAAATTCAGCAAAATATAAGGTATGAGTTATAAGCACCTAGTTCAGCTCTTCGTCTTGGGATCACCAAAAAGAAAGAAAGAAAGAAAGGTATATGTATGGTACGTTATGGTAATCCAAGAGCAATAGAACCTGAGAAGCGCTCTTTCTTTGTATTTATATTGGATTACATGAGGTCATTGAAGATGATATGTTAAAGAATATTTATGCTTAAAATCACCATCAGAATAATATGTTTTGCACTTAATATGGCGGAGCTAGGTCTTCGAAAGTGGTTCGGCCGAATCCCTTTCGTAAAAATTAGAAAAATAATCTTTTTTATGTGTATATATTACATGTTGAATCCCCTTAGCTTCTTCGCGTCTTTTTATTTTTATTTTTTTTGATAAAAATCTTACTTCCGCCGCTGGTTATACCGTTTACAAAGAGCTAACTATCTGTACTGGTATAAGCTTATTGATTTCTAATTGTCACATAAACTTTGAGGTTTTATATTTCAGTTTACTTTAATTACTCAAAGCTAGGTTAGAATTACATCCTCCTAACGTTTAAGGTTTGTTTGCTAAAATGATAAGATAATGTATGAGAGAACTAAAGTTGGAATTTTATTTTAGTTTTTGAAACCATGTTTTTTAAATCTGTCTAATTGAACCTTCAAAATTAAGTTTGCAGACTCAGATTTTGCAAAAAATTCAGACAAACATGCATCCCTGGGTTTAATTTAATTACATTTATTAAAGTAGAGCATAGGAGAATGGATGTTGACTTTTATTGAAGAAAAAAAAAAGGAAGAAGAGAGAATGGATGTTGATTGAAAGAGAAATATATGAGAATCATTCTGATTAATATAGGCCCTCACGCTAATATTAAGTAATAAGCGATGCAATTGGAAGAATTATTAGAGAAGGACATTCCAAAGCAAGAAGAGCTGAATTATCAACGCGGCCTTTGAAATTCCTTTTGCAGTAATAGCCTCTTTGGCCAAACTTCTAAAATCACCTTATTTTGAGAAATATTTTTATCAAGAGTACTTTTCAAAAAAATATTTTTGGTGAGAAGCAGTTTGTGTTTGACGAATTAATTTGAAAAACATTTTTAAGCAGTAATTAGTATTTTGTCAAGCTTTTAAAAACTACTTCTAAGTGTATTTTTTCAAGAATGCTTCTCAGAAAAATACTTTTGAAAAGAAACTACTTTTTTCTATTTCTCAAAAACGACTCATGTTTCTTCTCTTAAGCACTTCTTTTTCCTATAAAAGTTTGGCCAAAAGCCTACGTAGGAACACATACAAAGTCTATGTTTGAGAAATTTCAACTTTACGCAATTGTTCAAGTTTAACATAATTTTTTGAGTTTTCAGTTACTTCTTAGGTTTTGGACTAACGGTGATCAAATTTGCAAACATAATGGATCATTTGCTTTAAGGTGTATATATCAAGGGCCAAAATAGTTTTATCCTTATACGTTAAAGACCATTTTTGATTATTTATGTTTTATTCTTAAAACATATTTATACTTTTTGAAAAACCTTTTCAGATTGCTTCTGCAAATGACGCTCACCTGAGCAGTCGTTGCTTCCAACAGTCCGATCCAACGTTGGTGTGCCACACATTGAACTGATTTTGCCGGAACTTCCATTTTTTACGCCAATTTAAACTGCCCATTTTGCTAGAAATCGAATCAAAGCAACCCATTCTGACATGTTTCCTTTCTGCAATGCCCACTTCATCTTTACCTTCCAAAGTTCGCAGTTTTGGAGTTAAATCTGATAATACAAACAAGAAGCTCAATAATTTATGCTCAGTCCAAAAAATTCTCAATCTATCTTCTCAAGGCCATCTTAAAGAAGCCTTCCAACACCTTAACATCCTAACTCGCAAAGGCATTCGCTTAGACAGTAAAACTCTAGCTTCTCTCATTCAACAGTGTGCCAATACGAAGTCATATACAGAAGGGAAATGGATACATTTCCATCTCAAAACCACTGGGTGGAAACACCCCACCATTTTTCTTGCCAATCATTTGATTAATATGTATGGTAAATGTGGTGATCATATTGAAGCACGTAAAGTGTTTGATAAAATGACTACAAGAAATTTGTATTCCTGGAATAATATGCTTTCTGGCTATGCTAAGTCAGGAATGGTAAAGGCTGCTAAAAGGCTATTTGACAAAATGCCCGAGAAAGATGTTGTTTCTTGGAATACTATGGTGATTGCTTATGCTCAGGTTGGGTACTTCAACGAGGCTCTCAAGTTTTATAGAGAATTTAGGAGGTTAGGTATTGGGTTCAATGACTATAGCTTTGCTGGGGTTATTACTGCTTGTGTTAAGTCCAGGGATTTTTCTCTCACTGGGCAGGTTCATTCCCAAGTACTTGTGGCTGGGTTTTTGTCTAATGTAGTTCTTTCTAGTTCGATTGTTGATGCGTATGCAAAATGTGGAAAAATGAGCGATGCTAGAAGGTTGTTTGATGCAATGAGAGTAAGAGATGTTCTTGCTTGGACCACCTTGGTTTCAGGCTATTCAAGGTGTGGCGATATGGTGTCGGCCTGGGAGCTGTTTGAAGCAATGCCTGAGAAGAATCCTGTTTCTTGGACGACTTTGATTGCTGGTTATTCCCACAGTGGCATGAGCCTTCAGGCCCTTGAGTTATTTGCAAAGATGGTGAAGCTTCAGGTTCAACCTGATCAGTTTACGTTTAGTAGTTGTCTATCTGCTTGTGCTGATATAGCATCGCTTAAGCATGGTAAGCAAGTACATGCTTTCCTGGTGAATGCTGGTTTAAGACCTAATGCAATTGTTATGAGTTCTCTCATTGATATGTACTCAAAATGTGGAAATTTGGAAGTTGCAAAGAGGCTATTTGATACGATGGACAACAAACATGATGCAGTATTATGGAACACCATGTTGTCTGCATTAGCACAACATGGTATGGGTGAAGAGGCAATTGAAATGTTCTTTAAGATGGTGAAGTTTGGAGTGAAACCAAACAGAACCACATTTGTCGTCCTTCTCAATGCTTGTAGTCATTCAGGGCTAGTGCAGGAAGGTCTTTCCTTTTTCGAGATGATGACTTCTAATTATAATGTTCCTCCCGATGAAGAACATTATGCATGCATAATTGACCTCTTAGGTAGAGCAGGACGTTTTGGTGAAGTGCTAGCTCAGATAAAGAAGATGCCTTGTGAACCTGATGATCATATTTGGAATGCCTTACTTGGTGTTTGTAGGATTCATGGAAATGTAGAGTTGGGTAGAATGGCTGCCGAACTACTAATAGAGCTGGACCCTCAGTCTCCTGCCGCATATTTGCTGTTGTCAAGTATTTATGGTGCACTTGGGATGTGGGAAAATGTAGAGAAAGTGAGACAGCTTATGAATGAGAGACATGTTAGGAAAGAGCAGGCTGTTAGTTGGTTAGAGATTGAGCAAAAACTGCGTCCCTCTTTTGGGTGCAGTCAGTCGAATACTTTAGAGAAAGATACACTCACGATTTTGCAACTTTTAGCTGGTAAGACAGAAGATGATGATTTATTACATGATAGTGAAAGGTAAAATTTCTTTCCATTTTTTCTCCTCTCTATCGCTGAAACGTATGCAAAATAAATGTGTTTACTTGACACACCTTACGGTATTTATAGGGTGTATCCAAATTTTGGTGAATTTTAAAGCAGGCAATTATTTTCTTTGGCTTGTTAACTGCTCTTACTTTTTATCTCGTGTGTGGAAATATTTGAACATTATCTAGTTGCACTTGCATAATTTTGTTGAGTGTCCTGTCTCTTTTGAGTCTCTGCCATAAGAATAAGACCAGAGATCCCTGGAATAACCTGTCCTGTATTTTCAGTTAACCTGGACGCTTCATTGTTTCTTGTTTCAAGAGAATGCATGAACAACAGCTTTGGGCCACTGCTCCTCCACCACCCTCTAACAGTGTTGTCAAAGGCGAAAAGCTCTAAAAAGCGCTCTAGGTCAATTGGGGCTNGCTTAAGCCCTGAAGCTCAGAAAAGCTCAGGGAGGGCGCTTCGCGTCCCTTGAGCTACGCTTCAGTGTAGGCAAGCCACCAAGACATGCCCCTTATTGCCCATGAATTCTATCTTGAATGGAGCAATGCTAGACCAGAAATATAATCGGCAAATAAGTGTATTAGTTGTAAAGGAAAACAATATGAATGATTGCGAGTTGTTCATTTCAAGAATAGGCTGTTACTTTTCTATTGAATTACATATATATATATATATATATATATATATGTAATTCAATAGAAAAGTAACAGCCTATTCTTGAAATGAACAACTCGCAATCATTCATATTGTTTTCCTTTACAACTAATACACTTATTTGCCGATTATATTTCTGGTCTAGCATTGCTCCATTCAAGATAGAATTCATGGGCAATAAGGGGCATGTCTTGGTGGCTTGCCTACACTGAAGCGTAGCTCAAGGGACGCGAAGCGCCCTCCCTGAGCTTTTCTGAGCTTCAGGGCTTAAGCGCGCCTTAAATGAGCTTTTGACAACACTGCCCTCTAACTTTGCGAGCGAAATATCTTCCTTAGGTGTTCTCCCTAGGCCATCCACTGTACATCAAGGGCAATTTCTCAAATCAAAACGAGTCATCTTTGTTTCCTTTGTAGTTGTCATACTGGACTAAATGTTGACATCTCATGGTTGATTTTTGTTATAAAACCTTCAAACTTGAAGAAATTTAGTTTATGCTAAATCATCAAAGCACAAAAATGTGAAGCTCAAATATGTTTGAATTAGCCCATACTCTGGATGCATTCAAGAATAAAAGTACCTTTTGTGAGAAATGCCTGATTGCAAAGATGCCATGATTGAATGATAAAATTGAGGTTTGGAAAATCTAAGTCGGAAGTGAATTCCAAATTATTGCCAATAATAGTACCTAATTGTTTGATTATTTTTATCAGTTTATCTCACATGCTCATCCCCTTCCAACCCTGATCGTAGCGAACTCATACGAGTATTTCTGCTCCTAAGTCTTCCTCTTCCTCCTGGGACAATTTGCCATCCACCTGCTTTTCTTAATTTTTCTTCTGTTAACATGGCTGGCAAGTACATGCCAAATGCATGCATTGAGCCAGCTCTGATTTTAATCAAAATCTTGTCAATACAGTTTCATACATGGTGGGCTTGATGCTAGAGGTAGTAACCTTTGATGTGAACTACATGAGCAACCCTCTCAACCAGCACACACCAGAAAACAAGCCATTCTTATATGCCATTTTGGCTGCCACTGAGCTTCTTCACAATTATCACCTCTGATTTTTTGAGGAACTTAAATGATTGGTTGAAGTTAGTTCTTGTGCCAACAGCCTTAAGGGCTAAGCTGCTGGTATGGGCATTGTTGACATTTTTTGCCTGTTGTGCCTGGGAAAGATTTTTGAGGTGGGTTTTCCCTGGTAAGATGCCTGCCCAGAAGCAACTGCGACGTCGTGTTGCAGCTAGTCTAGAAAAGAAGCGCCATTAGTTCTTAGTTGTCATGATTGAGAACATTATAGTTTTGAATGTTGGGGATTTAGAGCCGCCAGGTGGTCAATGACTTCATTTTATTGACAATGTAGCTGAAGATAGCTATGATTTCGTGCTGGATGGTATTGTTGTATTGAGAGATCATAACTAGAGCTTTGCTGGAATTTGTGATCCCCACTCATGAAGGCCCTAAGGGAAGGAGCATATATCGGAGCAACTTGCTCTCTTTTCTGTCAATAGACAAGAACTAGACAGAGCAGTTGCTTTATTTGTGGCTGTTTCGAACTGAAAAGAAACAACTGAATGTTGATTTTCTTCTACTGTACTAATCTATTAGAATAGTTACAACACATTCCGCTAGTCAGATAATGGTATCTTACTATTTTATCATCCTCTCGTGAATGCTTTTAGCAGAAGCTTTTGGCATTATGATGTTTGTTGTGTTCTCACTGAGGCGGCTTTCCCTGCCGTCTTCAGCATTCTTTGTGAAAAACTTTTGATTAATTACAAGTTGATACAGTAAATAGATACCAAGAGAAGACAAAGAAATACTGGGTATAAGACAAGAAAAATAATTGTGTGAAAACAATAAATTTAGGGCAAAATATAAAACAGACCGATGGGCTAAAACTAATTGTATTAGTTAGCCGAAAAGTGCATAAAATATGTATATTTTTTTGTATATAATCCCCACACACACACACACATATATAATATATAATTTGTCGGCTATTGTTTTTTGGGAGCGGCTAAAAATATGCATTTCTCTAAATTTATCATCATATTATATTACAAGTAGGAAGTCCTAACGCAGAAACTTGAATTATGAAAATACCAATAAAATTTGAATGAGCATTGTGCCCTTCAGACAAACACTATTTCTATAACACTTTTGTACAAAAATGTAAATGTACATTTTAATAAATTTATTAGGTAGAGTAGCTCATAGATACTTGTATTTGTTTGCGTTTGTCACCCTGGTCCTTGTATTCAACGAAGTTTCATCTAGACACTTATAGTTCAAAATCAATATTTTGAATCCCTCTGATCGTTGACTGGGTCTATGTGGCAGCTTGACAGCTGAACTGGACAAAATACGTGTATTTTACGCTTATATGAATTGTGAGTTTAATTATTTAAACCAGAAAATAATTAAAAGAAAAAGTTAAATATAAAGAAAGTCAATGAGTGTTTTCCCCATTTTTCTCTCTCCTCCTCCGCTCTTATAGTTATTACCTCTCCCCCCATTTTAATCCAAAACCCAACTACAGTACAGCCGTTTCCATCACCTCTCATCCACCACAAATATTCCTCGTTGCCCCATATTCAAAAACGGTAATAACCCAAAATATTTTATATACTTGCTAATTTTGAGATTTGGAGAACTAATTTTATTTATAATTATTAGATCAAATACAAACCTAGTAGAATGAGAATTGTTATAACATAGCACGAAGGCCCTTAAGGAAATATCGTTCGCTTTTTTACCTTTTAAAAATAGAGTTTATATTGGATAAAATAGTACTTTAGTTATTTTTCTAATATGTAGGAATACTCATTTAATTATTTTCCTAATATGTAAGATTGATCATTTAATTATTTTACTAATATATAGGACTACATATCAACTACATTTTATATATTACATTCTTCCTTATTTGGATTACGTAGAAAAAATTAATATTTAGAACTTCAAAAATATTATCATTTTATGTTATATACATTTTTACACTTAAATTACAGGAGTATATAAATGGCAAGAAAAGAAAGAATTAAAAATACTAACCAAATAGGATATAACCATTTGGTATTTAAAACTTTATCCCTTTGGACAGATACCAATGTCACGACCCAATCCGATGGGCCGCGACGAACACCCGATACCTTACTCGACCGAGTACCAATGTAACGTATCTTTCTTATTACATTATCATATACACGTGACATACGCACCTAATAGGCCAACATAATCATTTACAAACTCAAAACATAGGCCGACAAAGTCGTACAATCGTTCACGTATACGACATATGTCTACAAGCCTCTAAGAGTACATAAATGTCATAAAGGTCGGGATAGAGTCCCTCCATACCAAACAATACCCGTCTAAATCATACTAACCAAACAAGCGACTCCGAAGCAAATAGAGCGCACCAACATTTTTCGCTGAGTTGATAGCCTACTTGGAGGGCTCTCGACCTGTCTGTCTGGACCTGCGGGCATGAAACACAGCGTCCCCATGCAAAAGGGACGTCAGTACGAATAATGTACCGAGTATGTAAGGCATATAATGTACATAAGAAACATGGAAGAAATATAGAGTACATGACTCAACCTGTAAGTCTGAATTACTTTGTAAATCATAAATCACTTTTAGCATCATGCATATGCGTATGAATGTCATGTCGTGCATAGGTATATGTTTCATAACATCATCAGCCTCTGAGGGCATCCCATCATATCATATCGGCCACTGTGGGCAAAATCATCATCGTATACCAGCTGATCAGGTGGTGGTGCGTATATAACGCCATAACCTTTCCCATATCCCATATACATATATATACATACATATATACGCGTATATAACGTCGTTGAATATACATACATATATACGCGTATATAACGCCGTTTGAATCATATTTCAGCCACTGTGGGCAACATCATCATCATATACCAGCTGATCAGGTGGTGATGCGTATATAACGCCGTAACCCTTTTCCCATATCCCATATACATATATTTACATATATACGCGTATATAACGCCATCTGTTCATGGGTCAATGCACATGTATGAAATGCATGAAAAGTACGTAATAATCTCAATATTCCTTCTGGATAAACTTTTCCAACTGCGTATTATTCTGAGACCCATGAACAAAAAATAATAATAATTCTAATGGGGAATCAAGAATATAGACACCTCCACTATTTCTATGAATAGAGTAATTTATAGAAACTGTGTATTTGCTCGTTTCTTCAGTATAATTTGGACCATCCCAAAAGAAAGAAGGGATAGCCTTAACATACCTGGAGCAGAAAAAATCCTTATAATATTCTCGAGACAAAATCTACACGAGCAAGGAGCGATCAGTTGGTCTTGCACATATTGTAGTTTTCGTGGTGCTTAATAAATTAGAGTATGAAGTAAGGTCCAAATTCCAGCAGTATAAGCAACGACAACTTGAGCATTCATCTTTATTAGATATAGGAGTCTTCATTCCTTATTTTGCCTTTTTGTATATAATCTTTGCTAAGAAATGAATTGAATATCTTTTGAAGATAAGTAGAGATAACTAGGATAATGTTACTTCTTTTACGTGTAGTTGCCTTTCTAATTAGTTTGTCTATGGTAAGAGTCATTCAAGTTTTACTCTTATTTGTTGCCACGTGGGGGTTAGAATATATGTAATAAGTAGTCAGAAGATTTTATATTTAGGCCATTGTATTTGTACAAATACTGGGGATATCTTTGAATTGGAATTTCATTATCCTTCACCAACTAAGTGATCGGAAGAGTAATGCTCATCTAGTCTAAAGTGCTTGCTGCTCCATTTCTGATGTGCTCACTACTAACTAATATTTTCCCATTTGTAATTATCAAATTTAATTCAGCAAATTTTTAAAAAGTTACTAATTCTACAGGGCACTTTCAAATGTGAACAAAATGAAAGAATTTTGTATAAGATGGTACTCAAACCAAAGCTCATCTTCTTCAACTCGTTTACCCTCTTACTTTCACGACTTTACTTATCACTTGTTATAAATATCATAAATATTTATAACCTCAAAAATAGTTTGTACTCATCCTAAAGTATTACTATTAAAGTATTAAAATATTACTAAAGCATGGTACCATATAAAATGAATATATACACTATTATTTCGTTAAAACATCCATGTAAAAATACATATATTTTCTCAATTTTTAATTTTGCCAATCTCGTATAAAGAGTACAAATTTTCGTATGCTTAATTCTAAAAATGGTAAAAAGATAACCTTCTTTTTTTCTTTTGCAAAAAAATAATTTCTATCTTGATAGTAAAGAAAATCTTATAACTTTCTTATATTATGTGTATAATTTAAAACATATTCGAAAGTAGTAATATTAATAACTATATAAAATCACATTGTTCAAACCATTTTTTTTTAACAAAAATGTTCCACTCAAAATACCATATCAAATACATATACATATATATATATATATATATATATGTATGTATATATATATATATATAGTAAAGAAAATCTCATAACTTTCTTATATTATGTGTATAATTTAAAACATATTCGAAAGTAGTAATATTAATAACTATATAAAATCACATTGTTCAAACCATTTTTTTTTAACAAAAATGTTCCACTCAAAATACCATATCAAATACATATACATATATATATATATATATATATATATATATATATATATATATATATATATATATATATATATATATCAAGGTTGTTAAACTTACGGAGTGTAACAACCAAGAATTCAATCAATTAACAAAAATGTTCCACTCAAAATACCATATCAAATACATATACATATATATATATGTATATATATATATAAATGTATCAAGGTTGTTAAACTTACGGAGTGTAACAACCAAGAATTCAATCAAAAAGTAAAGAGGACGTACGACATTCTTGGAAGATGACAGGGTAACTTTTTTTATGTTGATTTAGGTGAAACTCTTTATATACTAAAATACTTTAAAATATACAAAACTATTTCTCACTTATTTTATTTTCTTAGAATTTGACAAAAGAATTTTTATTCGATAAAATATAATTATAATCGAATATTTAAAATTTGATATGAGCTAATATTAAAGCTTTAAATTAATAAAATATAATGTATATTTTTTATTGATGAAAATAAATAATTAGTATTTAGACAAAAAAATTAATTTTATTATTTTTCAAATTCATCATACAAGTAAAACTATTTTCAGGTTGACAAAAATCTTGGTTTACATAGATATATTTCAATAAAATAAACCACCGATGTTGAAAGAAATTAGAAAGTAAAGTCGAATAAATTATAATATAGTATTTAAAATTAACTTGGTTAAAATTCAAATAAAAGAAATAAGAATGAAATAATAAGTATTCAAAATACGTTGACATTTATTATTATTTTTATTTTTCATCTATTCCAATAAATGACCCTCTATAATTTTTTGTATACGTAATAAGTTATTGGTTGTAAAATACACATTCGGTATTAGTCAGTTTTAGACCTTACACTATTACTTAGTTATTCATTTTTTTCCTTGAAACTATATGACCTAACCGTTCATTCCAATAGCTCTAAAAGAAAGATACAATTTTTTTAATTAGTATTAATTTGATAATTGTTTGAAGAATTATAATAAAAATATATAACAATTTCGTTCATGTCAGATTTAATATTTTGTCACAAAAAAGACTACAATTTTTGTAAGCTTACCCCGAAAGATATGCCCTTCAAATTAAAATAAAATATATGTGCTCATTTTTTTTTACGTGTGAACCAATTTCTTCTAAAAACTATATGACGACACTCCTTATTCCAAATCTCTAAAAAAAAAAATTATTTTTATTGATGGACTTTTGAAGAATCATAGTAAATATCGAAATTTAATTATTAACTGATGATTGAGGATTTCTATGAGACGTTTTTTTCTTAATTAAGTTGTTATACGTACAATGTCAATATTAATGACTATTGTCAGGAACTTATACTTTTATTTCATAACTCCAACATTCATTGAGATAGGATACGCGCGATGCGCGTACCCTGAACGATTTTTTATTACGTAAAATTCTTATTGGATAAATATTATAATTACAATTAAATATTGAAAACATGCGATGAGCTATTATTAAAATTTGAATCAACAATAATAAAATCTCTTTAACGTTAAGAACAATCCTAATTAACCAAAAAAAGTATTTGATTTAACTAATTTGCGAAAAATCCAAGTTATTCTGTTAAAAATACAAACGCTAAAAATAAAACGAATGAAATATTAGAAGACAAACTATATTCTAAGTTAGTTGCCATTAATTAATTTTCTTTCTAGTATTCTTTCAAATAAATTACATCTCCCTATACTTTTCTCTGTACAAAGTTACTTATATTAACTTAACGTAGATATTTTAAAACTTAGCATTTGATGCTTGATTTACATGTTCTTCACATACACATATTTTATCGATGACGCTAACCACACGTGCGACGCACCTACACTAAAGCTAATAAATATAAAATAGAGTACTAGTTAATTTGTCAGTGAACCAACTAAAATTATATATGATAGTTATATAACCATGGGCTCTAGCCAATAAAAGAAAGGAAGGAATTGGACCCAATCACCCAATTGTTGCTCACGTTTTGGGGCAGTAGGATAAAAAAAAAAGTTAGCCTTCTTGGTTCACAAAGACAAACTAAAATAGCTAAAAAGCCTTGGGTGGTTGATGCGCAACAAAGAGCTGCCATTTGTGAAGATTTTTTTAGAGTTTTATAAGTTTCAGATTGAGGCTATTGGAGGACTTTTGGTTGGTGTTCTAGACATCATGAAGTTGGGAAACTTCTCGTTAGCGAGGTAAGTGAGACTTTAAGCTTTGATGCTTGTTTTTCTAAAACTCGTTTTAAAAATATGTTTTCTCTGCCTGGCCCATGTGTTGGGACAAACGTGCGCTTGGCAGAATTGATGGTCTTATATATACTAGCCGCAAATATATTAGTTTATGAAAAATACAAGAAAAATATTATTTTATAAGATGTTTGATAGTTTGATACGACTGTGAGCCATGTGTTGAGTTTGATACAGCTATGCGCCATGATGTTGAGTTTGATAGTTTGATTCGGCTGTGAGCCATGGTATTGAGTTTGATACGGTTGTGCGCCACGATGTTGAGTTTGATACGGCTGTGCGCCATGATGTTGAGTTTGATACGGCTGTGTGCCATGATGTTGAGTTTGATACGGCAGTGCGCCATGATGCTGAGGCATTATGTATTCCTTTGTACATCACCCGAGCATTGTGTATGCTTCTTGGTGTATTTGGGGCATTGTGTATGCTTCAGTGAGTATTGTGTATGCTCTGTTACATATTTGAGGCATTGTGGTGTCGTTGTGGACTCGTAGGTGTGTGGTAAATTTCTTTCACTGCAATTATGTCACGACCCAAATTTTCCTCTGTTGGATATCGTGATGGCACTTAGTCTTAGGGACTAGGTAGCCCAGCAGTTACTGAATAACAATAATAAATAAGGGAAAACTAATAGTCTTGATATAGAATCTCAACAGAATATACAAACTTTTCCAAAATCGGTAGTACAAGTCATAAACTCTACAAATCTTCTACAACTTCTAAGTACAACTGTTTGGAAATAGATACAACAATGTATGAATAATAAATACAAAGAAGATGACTCCGACGCCTGCGAATGCAGCATCAGGTTCCTTGAGTTTCCTCGCCAATCATCTACACAGCTACTACAATATATATACCTGGATCTGTACACAAAAATGTGCAGAAGTGTAGTATGAGCACACCACAGCGGTGCCCAGTAAGTATCAAGACTAACCTCGAAGGAGTAGTGACGAGGACTAGTCAAGACACCACTGGTCTACAAAATAAATAACATGCATATAAAAAATTACCGAACGTTACATCTATCTAAGAATTCGCGGAATAATTTACAACAATGAAAATATAAAGTGAAAGGAAATTACAAAAATCAATCGCGAAACAGCACAAAAATACACAGAGAGATGGACAGCAAAACAAGCCAAATCGAAAGAAAACCCAATACAATAGAGAACACCAATAACTCAACTCCACGTCGGTTTGTTCACATCGGACCTTAGCCATTAAAATCCATAACTGGTAGAAATCTTTAAGCAGCAGTTCATATGAAAAACTTTCACAAATAAAATTATTTTTAGTATGGAAGAGTTTCCTTTGAAAACATATTTTCTCCAAAAGTAGATATAAGTATATTTAACAGAGAGAATTACGTAAAACATAGTTTCTTTCAAAATACGAAACTTCCCAAAGATGTTTTCCCAATAAATGACTTCCAAATATCATTTTAGGTAAGGCTAGTGCTTTTCAAATATACCTTCGATGTAAAAGTCATTCTAGTATAATCATTTCAAAACCATTGCTTTTTCAATAATACTTTTCAATAACATCTCTTGATCAAAATCTCCTCAAGATTTATCCACCAGAACTCAGTCCGTAACTCAGAAATTTCCAGGCAGTACAGGAGGAATATCAAATCTTGCCAATAAATACAATAAGAGATCAGTAGGAATATCCAAATTTAGAACAACGTATGAGAATGCAAAGACAAGTGCACGTCATCACCCTTCGTACTTTTACTCTCATCCTCACCAAAACAAGTGCACGGCATCACCCTTCGTGCTTTACTCTCATCCTCACCAAAACAAGTGCACGGCATCACCCTTCGTACTTTACTCTCATAACATGTCACAACATTATCCTTCGTGCTTTAATATCATAACATGGCACGGCATTATCCTTTGTGCTTTAATATCATAACATGGCACGACATCACCCTTCGTGCTTTTACGCTCTCATCCTCACAATACACGACATCACCCTTCGTTCTTTACACTCTTCCTCACCCAAACAATATCAGGAACAACAGTTTGGCACGGAAAAACCAACAATATGACCCATAAATCACCATATCTCGGCAAGGGAGTCAACAGTACAAACAATATCATTAACAGCATAAACAGTAATAGAAACCATCACATCCCGGCAAGGGAGTCAACAATACAAACCATATCATTAACAGCATAAACCTTTTAAAGAAACCATCACATCCCGGCAAAGGATTCAACAATACAAACCATATCATTAACAGCATAAACAGTAATAGAAACCATCACATCCCGGCAAGGGAGTCAACAATACAAACCATATCATTAACAACATAAACAGTACAGAAACCATAACATCCCGGCAAGGGAAACAACTATAACCAATCTCACCTAAACAGTTAACTTTACGGAATAACACTCAGCGTAAACAAAGGCCCAGTAATAGGCAACATCAAGGAAATACCAATAACATAAATGTCTAACAATTAGACCTAAGTGGCACTTAAGGAAATAGTCATATAAATCACAATGTAAGACTCACGAGCATGCTTGACTCCAACGAATAGATGTTTCAACTCCGACTAGTCAACTATAAGGCTAGATGACACTAATTATAGTCAACTAGGAAAGCTAGGAAGAAAATATAGTATGATGATAAGAGAAGTAGAATATTCAGTTAAGTCAAGTAAGGTCAAATAGCCAACGAAGGAATCCAAAAACAGATAATTCTAATTTAAACAGGGAGGGATAAAATTACAACCAAGGATTCAAATATAATAATTATAAATCATACACAGGTAATATAAGAACCTACGAATCCTAAAAGGCCAATCTAATTGCAAATAAGTCCGAGTACTTACCTCAAAAACGACAACCCGGTACTCAAAAATAGACTTCTCGGGCGGAAAGACCTCCGGATGGCTCACAATCAACTAAAACAACTTCAAAATACACATACAATGTATAAGGAACTATTCCGAATAATAAAGTCCCAATCTTTACAAAGTTATAAAAATCGATCCAAAAGTCGACCCCCAGGCCCGACCTCGGAACCCGACAAATTTTACTAATTTCGATTACCCATCCCCCACGAGCCCGAATATATAATTTGTTTTGAAATCCAACCCCAAAACGAGGTCAAATTCCCAAATAATCAAAAAGCCCTAACTATACCCCAAACCCCAATTTCTACCTTTGATTTCATGATTTTAAGCCTAGAATCTAATAAAATGTTGATGAAAATGGATGGAAACGAGTTAAAGATTACTTACCTAAGAGATTATGGTGAAGAAGTCTCCCAAGAATCGCCCAAGAGGAGTGGAGAAGAAGAAGTTTAAGAAAAATGGGTTTAATCCCATGTGAGTATTCTGTTTTGAACCTTTTAAAATCACTGGACGAATTTAGTCTATGCGATCGCGAAGAAGGGATTGCGATCGCATAGAGGACTGTTTTCTTAAGCTCCGCGATCGCGAAGAAGCATGTGCGATCGCACTGATTCCCTAACCTCACCCTACGCGATCGCACTGAGCATTTTTACCCCAGCCCCCAGCCTGCCCAGTACACTATGCGATCGCATAGTGTAACAGAATCCCCTCCTCCACACTGTACTATGTGATCGCGGAGGGTGCTATGCGATCGCATAGTACTAGACATCAGACACCAGAAATAAGCCAAAACACCATAATTTTCTAAGGTTTTGCACTCCGACACCTACTCGAAACTCACCCGAGCCCTCGGGGCTCAAAACCAAATATGCGCACAACCTCAAATACATTCTACGGACTTATTCGTATAATCAAATCACCAAATTAACATCAAAAACATTGAATTAAACCTCAAAATCAATGAAATATTTCAAAACTTCATAAACTTTCAAATTTCCCATTTTTTATCCGAAACACGTCAAACCAAGTCCGTTTCTTACCAAATTTTACAGATAACACATAATAACCATATTGAACCTGTTTCGGACTCCAGAACCATAATACGGGCCCGATAACACAAGTTTCACATCAAATTTTATTTTCAAAAGCCTTTATATTTTTTAGAAAATAATTTTCTCTAAAAATTCATTTCTCGGACTTGGGACCTCGGAATTCGATTAAGGGCATATGCCCAAGTCCCATATTTTTTTACGGACCCTCCGGGACCATCAAATCACGTGTCCGGGTCCGTTTACCAAAAATATTGACCGAAGTCAACTTTATTAAATTTTTTAATACAAAATTATCATTTTTATCAGTTTTTCACATGAGGGCTTCCCAGCTACACGTCCGGGCTGTGCATGCAAATCGAGATGATATAAAAGGAGGTTTTCACGACCTCGAAACACAGAATTAGCTAGAATATACGTGATGACCTCTTGGGTCATCACAAATTATGATAAGTCCTTAGTGGGTACTCTTGTTGGTTAATTCTTAATAACTCTGTTGATACACATATATTGAGTTATTATATAATTATCATATTTACTATATCATTTGTGTGGTGGTGTGTTTGTATTTTCTAACACTTGTCCTAGAGGTATTCAGAGTGGCGGGTCGAGGATTTTACTTGATTATATTCACGTACAACTCACTCCTTTCATGTATGTTCATGCAGATATTATTGGTGAAGACGGAGTTAGTAGTCGATAGGTTCGCTAGAGTTGATCCAGTTATTAAGGTGAGCCACCGCATCGTTCGTGGAGGCTTCCAAAAGAGTTTTTTTCATCTATTCATATGATGTCTTTTATAATTCTCTTAGATGCTCCATAGTCTAGTGTGATATTTGGGATAGAGTGTTATTTCTTCGTTTATTTATGAAACAATTTGGATCATTACTTATTCGCATGTAATTATCGAAATACTTGAACTTACATTTATTTTGGTTGAGTATTGAATAGATGTAAGTTTATGGTATAAGTTGGTTCGCCCGGCGGGTAGTGTTAGTTGAGTGCCAATCATGTCTAGGGGATAGTTTGGGACGTGACAAAGTTGGTATCAGAGCTTAAGCTTTAAGTCCCGGGTCATGGAGCAGTATTTTCTAGAGTCTTGTTCATGGGTATGTAGACGTCCATACTTATGACGTTGAGGCTACTAAACATCTAGGATGTTTTCCTTTCTTTCATTTCTTATTCGTGCATTGTATGCGTTGAGATGAATAAAGTTGAACCTTGTAATGCCTCTTTCGCAGATGGTGAGGACACGCGCATCCACCTATGTTGGATAATGCAGTTGATTTGGAAGTTTTGGAATAAAATATATGAGAATGAGAGTGGACTTGAATTCATGGTCCATTGTGTGCATTGTTTCTATTTGAGAATCGGTTGGTTATAAGTTTTGGGATAACTCGAGTTACGATGGAAAGCTCGCAAAAATTTTTAAGTAGAGAGTTAGTCAAACGTTTGAATGTCAAGACACTATGTGAATGGTAAAGTGGTCTAGGATATGACTTTTGCCTAAGAGAAATTATTTAACATTCGAGTTTGCGGATACAACCCTCCATTATGAGTTTGGAAAGGAGAGAAAAAAATTTGAGTAGTAACGTAAGAGGTGTAGTAGATTAGCCACGACTAAGTTGTTGGACATGATGTTAAAATATATCCGAGGAAAGTTCTTATATATTTCTTAGCTTAATGCCTTTTGAAGAGATTTGATATTAATAGTGGTAT
Organism: Nicotiana knightiana; assembly: GCA_005239525.1. Lineage (NCBI taxonomy): Eukaryota > Viridiplantae > Streptophyta > Magnoliopsida > Solanales > Solanaceae > Nicotiana > Nicotiana knightiana. The sequence goes on along the minus strand of ML436032.1, from coordinate 28,461 downwards.
CGCGATAGTGATGTTCTACGTGTGACTGTAGTGTAAGAATGAAAAATTCAAGTGCATTAAGTATAATTATGGTACTAGCAATATGTAATGCAAAATTTGTTAATGGTAAGAGTCTGTGTATGAGTGCTAGCTTGTAAAAAAAAGTAAAGTGTATGACTATGCACTAATATAGGTTGAGTATGAAGCTTAGTACATAGTGACATTATTAGCTAGTAAAGTAATGGTTAAACATGGAGTTGTGAGACTGCCACACGACAGAAGGAAATAGATGGATATTAAGTGGAGTTGAGTCAAAAAAATAAAATTAACAAAATAAAATTAAATGACATGATTATCTTTGAGAAAAGTAATAAGTTTGTATAGTTTTACTATCATATGTTGTGTTCTATAAAATATATATTTGAGGAAGACCAAGACGTTATGAGTTGTATATGGGGATTATAAGGGGGAAAAAATGGATTTGAGTACTTAGATCTAATATTTGATTTTATTCTAAATGGGAGAGTCTTACTATTGAGATGATTTATCGGATATGTGTGAACATGGTTCAAAGTTGTGATACATTTACGAACTTGTTAAAACTTAGCATGGTTGACTTGAGGTCATCTTGGGCTTGCACTAGTCGATTTCGTGTTTCCTTACACTTGCTTGCCGTGAGAGTCTATCAAATTTTCTATTTCGATTGAGTCTAGTATAGAGGGTCACTTGGTATGCCTCTACAAAAAGCTATATTGTTAATTAAATATTTTAGATATGATAAGTAAAAGGTATGTGTCGTATTTAACTATAACTTAAGGTACCAGAGTTAATAACCGATTATTGAGTTAGTCTTTGTGGTTAATGAATTTTCTAATATATTTTCAGAGGACTTATCGATTTTTTTCACTTATTAAGGAGGAAAGACTTGGGTATTAATATATTCCTATGAACCTAATCTATATTTATTTTCATGCTATAGAATGACTTTGTGAGGTCAAAGAACTAAAAGAAAAAGATGCAAGATTTCGAGGTTAAGAGGTCGCTAGACCAAATATATCGCTTTTGTGGCGCATAAGTTCTATTAGTAAGAAACAAAATAAATTGGCGGATCTATAACAACATTTATCGATAATTGATAGACGACTTAGAGTGCTATGAATGACAAGTATCTTTCTCATACTTAGGTGATTTGTGTCCTTAGCTACATGGTGTTATCTTATGTTCAAAAATAGAGTTGTGATCCGAACACCATGAGTGAAATATGAAAGAGTTAGATATTTGGAAGAACATATTCTAAGAATTGTTATGGTTGGTGTGAGGATATGGTGATGTCTTTCACATAGTAAAAGGTATTAGTAATCATCATGGACTAAATGAACTGAGTTTTTAAATAGTTCTTTAGTCTTCTAATTATTATGTTTATTGATGACATATGAAAATATTTTCATAGTTGATAGAGACATACACAACGGTTAAGGATAGTCCCATGGATATCGAGATAATGCCGATTAGATATAGACGTTACAGGTGTTAATTTCTATTATTATAATATTTTTGGGCCTTGTGATGTCTATAAAAATGGTGATAGGCCAATGATATTATGCCTGCTAAGGCTAGAGTACAGGTGACACAATAATTGTCTTTGTTTGTGCAAGCAAAGTTCATCAACATTATTAGAGGAAATAATAATCAGCTTTTAAAGGAAGGACCTACTTGATAATGAACAACGATGGAAAACTATATCTAAAGAGTTAAATGTGTATACAATCATGATATTGATTTGAGGATATTTTTATGTCAAAGGATGCAATACTTATAAAATTTAGTCACTCTAGTATCCATGAATATGACATGACATCGGAGAATGAGAGCTAACGATGATATGGGTGATACGAGGTATCAGAAGTGTTATTCTTTAGTGTTTGAACTGCTCATTTATTAAATACGAGTATTATAGACTCGAGAACTTCCTGCAAACATGGTTGTCTTAGAGAGAAAGTGAAAATAGTTCATTGTAGACTTTGTAGTTGGTATACACGATTATTGAGAAAGTTGGCGAACTTAATTTGGGTGATCGTGATAGGCTTAGTGAGATCGTGTGCCTGATTTAGTCGAATGTTCTTACACATCATACTAGTGTATGCACTGATATTTTGAGAGATATTAAAATAGAACGAGATGTCTGTGTTGTCATGTATGATTAGAGTAATAATGCATAGCACACTTATGTAGGAGTAGATGTGTTCTAGCACCGTTGTACGTGAAAATGTTAAGTGGTAGAATTTGGATGTGTTCCATTGCTGTCGTAAGATTTGTGGATGTGTTTCACTATAAGATTGTGTTAGTGGCGCTTGGATGTATTCCAGCGCAAGGGAGGCTTAAGAGAGTGTGGACATCCAGTCATAATACTAATTGAATTGTCACGACTCAATTTTCATTATAGATCGTGATGGCGCCAAACACCGTTATTAGGCAAGCCAACACTAATCAACTATTGACCTCTCATTTATTTTATTAAGCAACTCAAACATCCTACTTATATTAAATTTAACGCATTCTATAGATAACAAATTATTAAGGCAAACGAAATGGTAGTGACTAAACGAGACCGTAATTAAATGATTACAACCCAAAAATCAAGTCTACTAATAAGCGCCAAGGATCTAGCGTTGGATGTATTCCATCGCAATGGAGGCGTAAGAGAGTGTGGACATCCAGTCATAATACTAACTGAATTATCACGATCCAATTTCCATTATAGGTCGTGATGGCGCCCAACACCGCTATTAAGCAAGCCAACACTAATCAACTATTGACCTCTCATTTATTTTATTAAGCAACTCTAACATCCTACTTATATTAAATTTAACGCATTTGATAGATAACAAATTATTAAGGCAAACAAAACGGTGGTGACTAAAGGAGACCGTAATTAAATGATTACAACCCAAAAATCAAGTCTACTAATAGGTGCCAAGGATCTAGTGTCACAAGTGTGTGGGCATCTAGTAGGATATACAAAAGAGAGACTACCCTACTGTCTAAAATAAAGAGACAGATACAAGCAAAAGAGAAACTCTGGTATGCTACTGAACGGTTAGAGTGGGGCACCTCAACGTAAGTCTCGGTCCGAATCAAGAACGTGCTCCCGACAGATAGCTATATGCACCTACCTCAGATCCTGTACAATTAAGTACTGAATCGTACTATGAGTACATAAACAATATATAGCCAGTAAGTATCTAGTCTAACCTCGAAGAAGTAGTGATAAGGGGTCGACTTGACACATACTCGGGCCAACAATAATAATAGTGTAAAAATTCTAAATAAGCACAATAAGTGGAAATAACAAACATTTCAGAATGCGAAAATAACTAAACGACTCTATCATCAAGATTGAAGAAATCCGAACGCTTCCGTCTCTCAAACAAATATTCACCAAATAGTAAATTTACTTCAGTTAACTAAATGTCTCCCAATACTAGTATGATACATAAATACCAATGAGGACGTTCGGCCAGATCCAACGTAAAATATAAATTATGCACTGCCGATGGTCGAACGGCACGAACCATAGATGCATCTATTACCCACTCGCGAATCATCCATGCGACGCGGTCAACATAATTTAAATACCCCGCTCGCGAATCATTCATGCGACGCAGTTACAAATAAAAGTAAAGGTTTACCCCACTCGCGAATCCTACCTGCGACACGTTTAAAATAGATTTTCTTAGATGATTTTAGTATGAAGTTCAAATGGAAACCTTTAAGGCCCCGATGTTTAAAGTAAGTTCAACTTCCTCCCACAATGTTTAGCAAGAACTAAATTTCGCTACTTTGTAAAGCAAACAATAAGCATAAGGTAATAACTATATCAACTCAGCATGATGTGGGCCTATACTACCTGGACATTTGCATAATTAGTAACTACGTACGGACTCTCGTCACCTAGTGCGCACATAGGCCCCGCATATAATCACATATCAATTAAATTCATCTATGGGGAAATTTTCCTCTTACAAGGTTAGAAAAGAGACTTACCTTGCCCCGAAGCTTACTCCCGAGCTCAAGAATGCTCTCAAGCCCTCAAACCGGAGCCAGACAATCCAAAATTATCCAAATAAGGTAAAAACTAGTTAATATAGGCTCCAAAGTCAGCACTTCCACTTAGAGTGATTTCCCAACCCAAATTACAAGATTCATAAAGTCTACCCCGGGCCCACGTACCCGGATTTCGGAAATTTTTGAAGGAAATCGTTACCCATAACTTAGGATCAAGAATATGTGATTTTTTACTAGATTCCATAATAATTTTCGTGGTTAAATCCCATTTCTATCAAAACTCTAGGTTTTACTCTAAACCCATAATTTTCACTAATTTACATGATAAAAATCTACCCTTAACTATGTATTAAACTCACATGAGGTAGAATCTACTTACTTCACAAGACTAGGTCGAAATACCCTTCTCAAGAGCTTTCCGAATCGCCCACAGTTGAAATAAATGAACCATAAATGCCTAATTCCCGTATTTAAAATAACCTTACTGCCTCCAGTTCTTTTGCACCTGCGGCGTGTGGACCGCACATCCGGTGTCGCTTCTGCAGACCATCGTCTGCGTCTGCGGAAAGGGGGAGGACTGGCTAGGGTCGCACCTGCAGTTCCGCTTCTGCAGAAAAGGGACTGCATCTGCAGAAACTGGGCTCTGCTCTTGGGCCGCATCTGTGCAGCTTCGCCCGCACTTGCAAGCTCGCACATGCGGGTGCCCAAATGCAGGTGCGGTCGCACCAGAACTAGTGCACCAGTAGCTCATTTTGAGCTTGGGCTCAACTCGAGCGACTTCCGAATGGCATCTGGGGCACCCGAGGACTTGTCCAAACATACCAACAAGTTCTACATCATAAAACGGACTCGCTCGAAACTTCGAAATGCCCGAAAAAAACATTAAAACCAAGAATCACGCCCTAAAACCAATTGAATCAAACTTGTGAACTTTAAGTTCTTCAATCTACTTCCAACGTGTCGAAACGTACTTATACTACTCGTAATGATACCAAATTTTGCGTGCAAGTATTAAATGACATTACTGAACTATTTCCGATCTTAGAACTCCGTTTGGACCTCGATATCACCAAAATGCGTTCCAAAGCACATTTATAGAACTTCTAAAACCTTCAAGAATCCAACTTTCACTATTTGGCGCCGAAATGCTCCCAGATCATCTGAAACACGCTCCGAGCATACGCCCAAGTGGGAAATCAGCATACAAACCTATTGGAACCGTCAAATCCCGATTCCGAGGTCTTTTATCCAAAATGTTGACCGAAGTGAAACTTGGCCTTTTAAGCCAACCTTAAGGAACCAAGTGTTCTGATTTCATGTCAAACTCTTTCAAATCCCGAACCAACCATCCTTGCAAATCATAAATCCGTAAAATCAAGTACGGGTAGTCTTATTTAAAGGCACATGGTTTTAGAAAGCAAAATGATCGGTCGGGTCGTTACATTCTCCACCTCTTAAACAAACGTTCGTCCTCGAACGGGTCTAGAGTCATACCTGGAGTGCTGAACAAGTGTGGATATCTGCTCTGCATGTCCTCCTCAGACTCCCAGGTCGCCTCTTCGACTGGTTGGCCCCTCCACTGGACCTTCATTGCAGAAACCCTCCTGGATCTCAACTGGTGATCCTGCCTATCAAGAATAGCAATTGGCTCTTCCTCGTAGCCTAATCTCTCGTCTAGATTAATGGTACTGAAGTCTAACACGTGAGATAAGTCGGCGTGGTACCTCCGGAGTATGAATACGTGAAAAATTGGATGAACCCCTGATAAGATGGGAGGTAGAGCAAGCTCATAAGCAACCTCCTCAACTCACCTCAATACCTCAAATGGACCTATAAACCTTGGGCTCAACTTGCCCTTCCTCCCGAATTTCATAATTCCCTTCATCGGCGAGACTTTCAAGAAAACCTCCTGAATCAACCTTACCTTTTCCAAGGCATCCTTTAACAAATCAGTACCGTATAACTTATCCTCACCAGGCTCAAACCACCCGATGGGAGAACGACATCGCCGACCATATAAATCCTCAAATGGAGCCATCTCAATGATGGACTGATAGCTGTTATTGTAAGCAAAATCGGCCGAGGGAAAGAACTGATCCCACTGCCCTCCAAAGTTAATCACACATGCTCTGAGCATGTCCTCCAATATCTGAACTGTTCGCTCCGGTTGCCCGTCGGTCTGTGGATGAAATGTTGTGTTGATATCTACACGGGTGCCCAACTCACTTTGTACGGCTCTCCATAAATGATAAGTGAACTGAGGACCTCTATCTGATATAATGGGCACAGGCACACCGTGCAACCGAACTATCTCCCGAATGTAAATCTGGGCCAACCTCTCTGAAATGTAAGTAGTGGCTACTGGAATGAAGTGTGCCGACTTGGTCAACCTTTCAAAAATAACCCAAACTGCATCGAACTTTCAGAAAGTCCTTGGCAACCCAACTACGAAGTCCATAGTGATGCGCTCCCATTCCACTCAGGTATAGTCATCTGTTGGAGTAGGCCTCCTAGCCTCTAGTGCTCATACTTAACCTGCTGGCAATTTAGGCACCTAGCTACATATTCCACTATGTCTTTCTTCATTCGCCGCCACCAATAATGCTGCCTCAGATCATGATACATCCTCGTAGCACCTGGATGAAAAGAATACTGAGAACTGTGTGCCTCCTCTAGGATCCTCTCCCTCAGGCAATCAACATTAGGAACACATCGGCAACCCTGAAGTCGCAGAACACCATCCTCACCAATAGAAACCTCTTTGGCACCACCCTGTAGTACCGTCTCTCTAAGAACTGCCAAATGTGGATCATCAAATTGCCGAGCCTTGATCTGTCCCAATAATGAAGACTGAGCAACAACACATGCAAGAACTCGGCTGGGCTCTGAAATGTCCAGCCGCATAAGTCTGTTAGCCAAGGACTAAATGTCCAAAGCCAGTGGCCTCTCCTCCGCTGAAATGAATGCCAAGCTACCCAACTCTCTGCCTTCCTGCTTAAGGCATCCGCGACCACATTTGCCTTGCCCGGATGATAAAGAATGGTGATGTCATAGTCCTTCAGTAACTCAAGTCATCTATGCTGCCTCAAATTAATATCCCTCTGCTTGAACAAGTGTTGCAAACTGTGGTGGTCTGTATAAACCTCAAAAGACACCCCATACAAGTAATGCCTCCAAATCTTGAGAGCATGAACAATCGTTGCCAACTCCAAATCATGAACGTGGTAGTTCTTCCCATGAATCTTCAGCTGACGTGAAGAATATACAATAACTCGTCCCCCCTGCATCAATACACATCCCAAGCCAACGCGTGAAGCGTCGCAATAAATGGTATACATCTCTGAACCAGAAGGCAACACTAGAACTGGTGTTGTGGTCAAAGCTGTCTTGAGCTTCTAAAAGCTTGCCTCACACTCGTCAGACCATCGGAATGGGGCACCCTTGTGGGTCAACCTAGTCAGAGGTGCTGCAATGGATGAAAAGCCCTTCACAAACCGGCGATATACTTACCAATCCCAAGAAACTCCTGATCTCGGCCGCTGAAGTAAGACGAGGCCAACTCTGAACCGCCTCAATCTTCTTGGGATCCACCTTAATACCCTTTCCCGATACAACATGCCCCAAGAATGCCACTGACTCTAGCAAAAATTCACACTTGGAGAACTTAACATATAGCTTCTACTCTCGCAATGGCTGAAGCACTACCCTCAAATGTTGCTCGTGCTCCCCCATGCTACATGAGTAGATCAAAATATCATCAATGAAGACAATAATGAAGGAATCAATATAAGGCCTGAACACCATATTCATCAAATCCATAAATGTTGCTGGGGCATTAGTTAGTCCAAATGACATCACAAGAAACTCATAATGACCATATCTAGTACGGAAGGCAGTCTTCAGAACATTTGAGTCCCGAATCTTCAGCTGATGGTACCCTGATCTCAGGTCGATCTTAGAAAACACCCTAGCCCCCTGCAACTGGTCAAAAAAATCATCGATACGCGGCAACGGGTACTTGTTCTTGATGGTGACTTTGTTCAACTGGCGGTAGTCAATACACATCTGCATGGTCCCGTCTTTCTTCTTCACAAATAGTAATGGCGCACCTCAAGGTGATACACTCGGTCTGATAAACCCCTTAGATAGAAACTCCTCAAGTTGTTCTTTCAACTCTTTCAATTCTTTTGAAGCCATACAGTACGGTGGAATAGATATATGTTGGGTGCCTGGAGCCAAATCAATGCAAAAATCAATATCACGATCTGGTAGCATGCCTGGAAGGTCAGAAGGAAACACATCGGCGAACTCCCAGACTACTGGCACTGAATCAATCATCGGAGACTCTGTGGTGGTGTCCCGTACATAAGCTAGATACGCCAAACAACCCTTCTCAACCATATGGCGAGCCTTCAGAAAAGAGATAACCTGATTGGGCGCACTGACAGATGAACCCTTCCACTCCAACCTCAGAAACTCTAGCATCTCTAAGTCAACTATCTTGGCATGGCAATCTAGGATGGCGTGATATGGAAATAACCATTCCATGCCCACGATGACCTCAAAGTCAGTCATATCAAGTAACAAGAGGTACACTCTGGTCTCTAACTCATAGAATGTGACCACACAGGACCGATAGATCCGATCCACAACCACAGAATCGCCCACAAGAGTGGACACATACACATGAGTACCCAAAGACTCACGAGGAATATCCAAGAAATGAGCAAACAGGGACGACACATATGAATAGGTAGACCCTAGATCAATTAATAATGAAGCATCCCTACCGCAGATGGAAATAATACTGGCTGAAAAAGCATAGAATCTAGCTGGAGCGCCGGTTGGCTGGCCTCCGCCTGACTGAACAATAGCTGGCTGACCTCCCCCTACCTGGCCTTCACCTCTAGGACGACCTCTACCAGCCTGTCCTCCACCTCTGGGCGGTCGGGCAGCTGGTGCTGTAATCATGGGCTGATGGCTCTACTGTGCTACCTTGCCCCGAAGCCTGGGACAAGATCTCCTTATGTGGCTCGGATCTCCACACTCGTAGCAACCCCTCTGCACCATAGACTGTTGCCCTGAAGACTAGCCCCGATGGCCTGAATGCCCACTAGAGGAACCCTGAATGGCTGGTGGGCGGCATGAACTCTCTGGCATGGCACTAAAATAAGCACTGGAAGAACCCTAATGACCATAATACCCGCCGGAGGAACCCTGAATGGCTGGCGGACGGTAAGAACTCTCCGGAATCGCACTGAAATAAGGTCTCACTAGAGCACCTCGAGGAGGTGGTGGGGTTCTGAATATGGGGGACTGCTGGGCTAACCCCTCCCAAACTAACCTCTGCCCCCTAGCCGGGGCACCTCTAAACTCTCCAGAGTATCGGGTCCTCTTATTCTGCTGTAGCTGCTCTCTACCTCTCTTGCGGTAGCCCTCAATCCCCCGAACAATCTCCACCACAAGCTGGTAATCTGTGCCCATCTCAACCTCCCGGGCCATGCTAGATCAAATCGTGGGGTGTAACCCGCAACAAATCTCCATACTCTCTCTCCATAAGTGCATGGCGGGACAATTCATAGAACCTCGCCTCATAATCGGTCACCGACATCTGATCCTACTCGAGCTGCTCAAACTGATACCACAACTCTTCCCTCTCGGAGGGCGGAATGTACCTATCTAAGAAAGGTTGTATGAACTGGGCCCAAGTAATAGGAGGAGAACCCGCTGGTCTGCCATGAACATAAGACTACCGCCATCTACGGGCTATGCCCTCCAGTTGGAAAGTAGTGAAATCAACCCCATGAGACTCCAATACCCTCATGTTGTGTAGTCTGTCCCTACACCTATCAATGAAATCTTAGGTGTCCTCATGATGCTCACCTCTAAAGACAGGAGGATGCAGCCTGGTCCATCTGTCCAATTACTTCTGCGGATTGCCATCTGCAACCGGTCTGGGCTCAGGTGCTACTGTTGTAACTGGCTGGGCCCCCTCCGCGGGTAGTGTACATGGAGTCTGATATACCGCAGTTGTATGTCCAGGGCCCTGGGCGATATGGGTCTGTGCTTCCCCTCCCGCCTTAGATGTGGCCGGGTCCGCTGGAAATAAACTAACCTGAGTCATATTATCCATGAACCACATCATACGGCCCATAACCTCCTGAAAGCCCGACGCTTGTCGTGAAATCCACCGGGGCAGGCTCTACTGCGGGCACCTCGCCCTGCTCCTCAATAATAGGATCCTCTGTTGGATCCACTGGTGGTGCCATTGGGGCAGCTCTGGGACGCCCTCGTCCCCTACCTCGGGCCGGTTCCCTCCCCCGGCCTCTACCTCAGCCTCTAGCAATGAGGGGAGCCGCTCCTCCCGGGTCTGGAACGTTAGTCGTTAGCCGTACGCGTTCTCACCATCTGTGAGAGAATAGAAGAATGAAATTTAGTATACCATCAATTACACGATAGAAGATGAATAAAGAGAAGTTTCCTAACACCCCATAGCCTCTCGAAAATAAGTACAGACGTCTCAGTACCAATCCACAAGATTCTATTAGGTCTGCCCATCACTTGTGAGACCTATGTGAACCTAGGGCTCTGATACCATGTTGTCTCGACCCAATTTCCATTATAGGTCGTGATGACGCCCAACACCGCTATTAGTCAAGCCAACACTAATCAACTATTGACCTCTCATTTATTTTATTAAGAAACTCCAACATCCTACTTATATTAAATTTAACGCATTTGATAGATAACAAATTATTAAGGCAAACAAAACTGTAGTGACTAAAGGAGGCCATAATTAAATGATTACAACCCAAAAATCAAGTCTACTAATAAGCGCCAAGGATCTAGTTTCACAAGTGTGTGGGCATCTAGTAGGATATACAAAAGAGAGACTACCCTACTGTCTGAAACAAATAGACAGATACAAGAAAAAAGAAATTTCGGTATGCTGTTGAACGGCTAGAGAGGGGTAGCTCACCGTAATTCTCGGCCCGAGTCAAGAATGTGCTCCCGGCGGATAGCTAGATGCACCTGCCTCAGATCCTGTACAATTAAGTACAGAAGCGTAGTATGAGTACATAAATAATATGTACCCAGTAAGTATCTAGTCTAACCTCGAAGAAGTAGTGACGAGGGGTAGACTTGACACATACTAGGGTTGATGTTTTATACATCAATACCATACAAAAGAGGGGGGGGTGATTTGTGTGGTGTCCAATTTTCGAGTGTTGTCGGTATAGAAGGACCTGGTTCTTCTATGTGTTCCAAATCGTACTGTTGCGGAATAATAAATGCAGAAAAGTAAAGAACACACAGATTTTTACGTGAAAAACACCTGGCTCAAAATGTGAAAAACCACGACCTACTACTCAGTAGGATTTTCTCCAAACACTTCACTACAACAATGAGCCAAACAACATTTACAAAAAAAACTCTTTTGTAAACCTAAGGATTAACTCTAACCCTTTGTGGAAAACTAGCCTCTAGCTATTTGCGACAAACTTCAAGTTAACTGTAACTTGAACACTCTGTACCTATTACAATTGCTTCTAGATAAAGCTGAAAGGTACAATTTGTAATCACCTACTACAAATAAACTAGACTAAAAGACAACAGATGAAACTGGTTCTTCTAGCTGGTTAAAGTAGCTCCAGATTCGCACTCTCCAATTTGGCTCGAACTGGTTGCAAATTTCTTCATGAATTTTGCTCTCAATTCTTGGCAAATTTCTGTTTTTGTGCGTCTCTACACAATAAGAACATTCTGCAATATATATAGGATTTAGTAGATAAGGAATTAACTAGAATCCTAATGCTAGTCTTCCTTGGTAGAAGAGTTCTAGTCAAACTCAACTTCTAAATCCTTCCTTATCTTAGATTCTGTTCTTATTGAATAAGGAGTCCTTCTCCAATTTCGTTTTTGCAATCTTTCGATCAGAAGATATCTCAATTTTACCAAAATACATTTATCTCCTGCATGTGCATCTCATGTGCCTTTAACTCTGCTGGTCTATGTCACCTGTGATGGACCTGGTTCATCTCGGAGTTCCTTTGTCAATCTTCAAAACTATTTCCTTTCTTGGGCCAACAAATTCCCCCTTTTTGATGATGACAAACTTTGTGCTTCATGCCTGCTCCAGCTTACTCCAACGTTGACACATATAAGAGTATTAAGCATTTATCACAAAGAACCAGATTCATTAGGTTATAAATATCACATGTTCAGAGCACAACCTATCTTCCCCCTTTTGGCATCATCGAAAAGCTGCAAAAACAATTGTGTGAATCCCAGATTTTTAACACTTACTCATGGCCATTTGGACAACTGCATATGCAATCATGGATTAATCATCAATAATCAACTAAGAATTCAAACTATCAAAAAATAGAGATATTGAATCAGAACAAAAAGCATCAGATTTCATTGATAGAACGAATATGATTCTGCCACAATCCACAAAGTAAAACAAAAATAGTTAAAACATTAGCAAAAACAAAAATTCTGAATTTGGGTCACTGAAAGTTCTAGGCAGGCTAGGAAATTAAGGCTTGAAAAAACTGCAGACCTGGTTCATTAAGTCAAGATGGATGGTTCAGAAGACTTAGAAACAGATGAAGACTTCTTTGAGGAAGTCTTGGCTTTCTTGAGCTTAGGGGTCTGAACCTCTACCTCTGCCACTTTTTCACTTTGATGGACCAGGTTCATCTCATCCACTTCAACAGCCTCAATAGGCTCAACAACCTTTTCTTCCCCTTTTTCCACTCTTTTCTTCTTACTCTCCTCTAAAGCTCTCTTCAACTCGTCCTCACTTTGCTTTACCTTGCTCCTTGTAGTTCTTCCTCTTGGAAGAGAAATATTAGAAGTCTCAGAAGGAGCAGCTTTTCTTTTCTTACTTTCTCTTGTTGTTCCAGACATTTGAGCTTTAGGAGTTCTTTCTTCTTTGGATTGTAATTATCGCCTAAAATTTTCAGCAGATCCGCCAGGGTTTTCTCAGTAGATGAACCAGGTTCATCTGTGTGCTTTCCTAAATTTACTAACCCTTCAGCGGTTTCTCCTGATTCACTTTCCCCTGCGTTCTTTCTACTTTCTTCCTCCTTTTCTGGCTCAGCGCCATAAATATCCATTCTAACATATTCAGAGGTGGGTGAAGAATCAGCCACTTCTTTCCCTTTTCCCTTCTTATTACTCCGTACTCCCTCACTCTCCTTTTCTTTTTCTATTTTATTTTTACCTCCTCTCCTTCTTGTCTCAGGCATTTCAACATCTACCACAGACTCAACCAGTATGACCTCAAAAATTACCTCAGAAGAAAGTTGTGGTACAGAAGTTACCTGTTCAGAATTGGAACACCCAGTTTCTTCCCCCTCAGTCGCCGACTTGAAAGAGTCATCAGAAATTTGGGAATGGTTCTTTAAGGGAGGGGATGGCTTGAATTTGGTGAAGATTCTTGTTGAAACGGAACTGGTTCAAAGTCAATTGGATAGGCTTTTGAAGATTTTGGGCTTGAGTAGGACTCTACTCATGATTTAAATATTAGTAATTCAAATTATGCAGAGTGTAGAACACATACCTCGCCTTTCAGATGAACCAGGTTCATCATTTCATAATCCTCTTGATCAAGCCTCAATTTGCAAAGATAGAAAAACTTTCATTTATGATCAGTGATTCATATCAAAACATGTCATAAGAGTATATTTTTTACAGTATGAGACTGAGCAATTGTTAATCTGATTATTTACACCCGTTTTAGACTTTTCTAGCCAAATATTTTTCTTTGTTTTCATTCTTCTTTTTCCCTTTTTTTCATGTACATTCTGAACTGGTTCAATCGGGTGATCTTAATCATCCCTAATAGTAATTTGTTCCTTTCAAAATGCTCTCTACTTAGTGCTTTTGTAGAGATATCAACAATCTGTTTATCATTAGCATAAAACTCAATAGTGATCAATCCCTTCTCATAATTATCCCTTAAAATGATGTCTAACATCTATGTGCTTAGTTCTTTTGTGATGAACCGAGTTCTTGGTCATACTAATTGCATTAGTGTTTTCACAAAAGATAGTGATACAACCTACATCAATCCCATAATCCATTAATTGTTGTTTGATCCACAACATTTAGCACAACATGAGGCAACAACAATACACTCAGTTTCAGCAGTAGATAAGCCCTCAGAATTTTACCTTTTTGGTGGCCCAAGACATAAGACATGAGCCAAGAAATTGTGTCATACCTGAGGTGCTCTTTCTATCCACAATAAAAGCTTCATAATCAACATCATCATATCCCACTAAGTTGAAATTACTACCTTATGGATACCATAGACAAAGGTCAGTGGTGCCTTTTAGGTATCTCAAGGTCCTCTTGACATCATACAAGTGAGACTCTTTTGGATTTTCCTGGAATCCAACACAAAGGCCTACACTGAAAACAATGTCAAGTCTGCTAGCAGTGAGATATAACAAAGAGCTAATCATTCCCCTATACATCTTCTGATCAACAGATGAACCGTGTTCATCCATATCCAATTCCGTGGATGTTTCAATAGGAGTGTCAATTTCTTTGGATGTTCCTTCCTGGTTTTGTCAATGAGGAATAGGTTCATGGACAGGTTCCCTCGAGGTTTGAGGATCAGTTCCTCTCTAGTCAGTTCCCCCTGTCACGTTGCCCTGGGTGGAAGGACTTGTTCCATCACTTGTTCCATCCTGTGAAGCTGCTTCAGGCTGGACTGTGACTTCATCATTTGAGTTTCTTGTTAGTCCAATCTCTTCATCATCTTGTTCCTTATCAACCCCAATGATCTCACCTTTCTTCCCATTTCCAAAGGAGACATTACCTTCTTTGAGGTTCTCAAGTGAAGGAATTGGTCCTTGATTCTTATCATGTGCTTTGAGCAGCCGCTATCCATGTACTATATTTGGTTGCTCCCCTTCACTTGAACCTGCAAAAGGAAATCAGGGGTTAGTCTTAGGAACCCAAACTAGTTTGGGTCCCTTTTTATAGGAAAAAGGATAAATCACATTCTTTTTAGCCGAACTTGGCAGCCTATTTTTCCCTAGAACAAAATTTTTGTTCTTCTGACTTGCCTTCTCTTTTGCAGTGCATTCACTTTTATAGTGACCAATATTACCATAGTGTGTGAAAATCTTGTTCTCAGGGATTGTGAGGTACTTGCCTTTGGGATCCCACTTAGGTGTAGAGTTCCCAAAGCCAAGTCCTCTTCTGTTGCTACTATGATGTTTTTGTAGCCATGAAAGTGCATCAGAGGACCTGTTCCATTTACAAGTTCTGTCTAGATCATGCTTAACCTTAGTCAAGTCCTCCTTCAGGGTTCTTACCAGTTCATCCTTTTTATAAAGCTCATCTTTTACCTTTCCTAGATCCTTTTCTAGTGAGAGTTGTGTGTCACTAGCTATTTCTTTACCTGTTCCTAACTTCAATTTTAGATTTTCAGATCTAAGTTCTAAGACAGTTGTATCAAGTGCATGAACTTGGTTCTTCAATGTAGTATTTTCCTTTTCAGTTTTACAAATATTTATTTCCAGGTTTTTGCATTCTGCTATTAAAATGTTACACTCTTTTGACAGCTGTTCTTTTTCAGAACTTATATTCTTAGATTCATCAATTAAAATTAGCAACAATTCAAATAGTCTATCTTTAGAAAGGAGTTTAATTTTATCCTTAAGGTCTAGAAAACTTATCTCGTATTCTTCATCAGGTTCATCTTCAGATTCCCCAACTGCTATAAGAGCTCGTTCAGCAACCATTGCTTTGGATGACCTTTTGTTGTTGTTCTTATTGTCAGGAACTTGTTCCTTCTTTCTGTTCCTTCTTTTAGATTTCTCCTTTTTCCACTCGACTTCCCACATAGGACAGTTCTTGATCATGTGGTTCTTTTTACCACATTTGAAGCATCCATCAGTCATCTGCAAGTGATGATCGAATAGTGGTGGACTAGTGGTGGATTTCTCTTTACACTTTTCAGGTAGTGCACTCATCTTGATCTTTTCCTAAGGTGTTAGCCTCTTCAAGGATAACCTTATCTGATACCAATTGATGTTTTATACGTCAATACCATACAAGATGAGGGGGGGTGATTTGTGTGGTGTCCAATTTACCTAGTTCTTCTATGTATTCCAACTCGTACTATTGCGGAATAATAAATGCAGAAAAGTAAAGAACACAGAGATTTTTACGTGGAAAACACCTGGCTCAAAAGGTGAAAAAACACGACCTACTACTCAGTAGGATTTTCTCCAAACACTTCACTACAACAATGAGCCAAACATCATTTACAAAATAAACTCTTTTGTAAACCTAAGGATTAACTCTAACCCTTTGTGGCAAACTAGCCTCTAGCTATTTGCGACAAACTTCAAGTTAACTATAACTTGAACACTCAGTACCTATTACAATTGCTTCTAGATAAAGCTGAAAGGTACAATTTGTAATCACCTACTACAAATAAACTAGA
>ML436032.1:0-10670 GCA_005239525.1 Nicotiana knightiana | reverse complement strand
CTTTTGTAAACCTAAGGATTAACTCTAACCCTTTGTGGCAAACTAGCCTCTAGCTATTTGCGAGTAACTTCAAGTTAACTATAACTTGAACACTCAGTACCTATTACAATTGCTTCTAGATAAAGCTGAAAGGTACAATTTGTAATCACCTACTACAAATAAACTAGACTAAAAGACAACAGATGGAACTGGTTCTTCTAGCTGGTTCAAGTAGCTCCAGATTCGCACTCTCCAATTTGGCTCGAACTGGTTGCAAAATTTCTTCACGAATTTTGCTCTCAATTCTGGATAAATTTCTTNTCACCTGTGATGGACTTGGTTCATCTCGGAGTTCCTTTGTCAATCTTCAAAACTATTTCCTTTCTTGGGCCAACAAGAGCCAACAATAATAATAATGTAAAAATTCTAAATAAGCACAATAAGTGGAAATAACAAACATTCAAAATGCGAAAATAACTAAACGACTCTATCATCAAGATTGAAGAAATCTGAACGCTTCCTTCTCTCAAACAAATATTCACCAAATAGTAAATTTACTTCAGTTAACTAAATGACTCCCAATACTAGTATGATACATAAATACCACCGAGGATGTTCGGCCCGATCCAACATAAAATATAAATTGTGCAATGCCGAGGGTCGAATGGCGCGAACTATAGATGTATCTATTACCCCACTCGCGAATCATCCATGCGACACGATCAACATAATTTAAATAAATACCCCGCTCGTGAATCATTAATGTGACGCGATTACATATAAAAGTAAAGGTTTACCCTGCTCACGAATCATACCTATGATGCGGTTAAAATAGATTTTCTTAGATTACTTTAGTATTCCTCCATTTTTTTCTAGATACGAAGTTGAAATGGAAACCTTTAAGGCCCCAATGTTTAAAGCAAGTTCAACTTCCTCCCACAATGTTTAGCAACAACTAAATTCTGCTACTTTGTAAAGCAAACAATAAGCATAAGGTAATAACTATATCAACTCAGCATGATGTGGGCCTATACTACCCGAACATTTACATAATTAGTAACTACGTACGGACTCTCGTCACCTAGTGCGCACGTAGCCCCCGCATATAATAACATATCAATTAAATTCACCTATGGAGAAATTTCCCTTTTACAAGGTTAGAAAAGAGAATTATCTTGCCCCGAAGCTTACTCCCGAGTTCAATAATGCTCTCAAGCCCTCAAACCGGAACCGAACAAACCAAAACTATCCAAATAAGGTAAAAACTAGTTAATATAGGCTCCAACGTCCTCACTTCCACTATTAGAGTGATTTCCCAACCTAAATTATAAGATTCCTAAAGTCTACCCCCGGGCCCACGTACCCGGATTCCGGAAGTTTTTGAAGGAAATCGTTACCCATAACTTTAGGATCAAGAATATGTAATTTTTTTACTAGATTCCATAACAATTTTTGTGGTTACATCCCATTTCTATCAAAACCCTAGGTTTTACTCTAAACCTATAATTTTCACTAATTTACACGCTAAAAATCTACCCTTAACTATGTATTAAACTCACATGAGGTAGAATTTACTTACTTCACAAGACTAGGTCGAAATCCCCTTCTCAAGAGCTCTCCAAATCGCCCAAAGTTGAAATAGATGACCCATAAATGCCTAAGTCCCGTTTTTTAAAGAACTTTACTGCCTCCAGTTCTTTCACACCTGCGGTGTGTGGACCCTACCTACGGTCTCACTTCTGCGGACCATCGTCTGCATCTACGAAAAGGGGGAGGACTGGCTAGGGTCGCACCTGCAGATAGGTGAACGCACCTATGGTTCCGCTTCTGCAGAAAAGGGACCGCATCTGTGGAACCTGGGCCTCCGCTCTTGGTCTACATCTGTGCAGATTTACCCGCACCTGTGATTGCCCAACCGCAGGTGCGGTCGCACCAGAACTAGTGCACTAGCAACTCATTTTGAGCTTGGACTCGACTCGCACGACGTCCGAATGGAATCTGGTGCCCCCTAGGCCCCGTCCAAACATACCAACAAGTTCTAAATCGTAAAACAAACTCGCTCAAACCTTCGGAACACCCGAAACAACATTAAAACCAAGGATCACGCCCTAAAACCAATTGAATCAAACTTGTGAACTTTAAGTTCTTCAATCTACTTCCAATGTGCCGAAACGTACTTATACTACTCGTAATGATACCAAATTTTGCGTGTAAGTCTTAAATGAGATTACTAAACTAGTTCCGGTCTCAGAACTCCATTTGGACCTTGATATCACCAAAACGCATTCCAAACCACATTTATAGAACTTCTAAAACCTTCAAGAATACAACTTTCACTATTTGGCGCCGAAATGCTCCCAGATCATCTGAAACCCGCTCCGAGCATACGCCCAAGTGAGAAATCAGCATACGAACCTATTGAAACCGTCAAATCCTGATTCCGAGGTCGTTTACCCAAAATATTGACCAAAGTCAAACTTGGCTTTTTAAGCCAACCTTAAGGAACCAAGTGTTCCGATTTCAACTCATACTCTTTCAAATCCCAAACCAACCATCCCCGCAAGTCATAAATCATTAAAAGCAAGTACGGGAAGTCTTATTTAAGGGTACGATATTCTAGAAAGCAAAACGATTGGTCGAGTCGTTACATGAATAGTGAGTGGTTCATGATAAGTTTCATTTGACCTGGTTCATGCATGTTAGTAGTTTGCTAATTCGGTTTATATATATTGTCATTTAAGGTTTTATTTAGATTCTAGTGTTTTGCTCCATTTGGTTGGTTGAACGTAGTAAATTACAGTTATTGAGTCGATATTACTTTAGTAAGTCATGTAGAAGGTGGCGTTGAGTGTGGGAACGACTTCGGAATATATAGAGTAGATAAAACTCCTATGTCGACACATGAGATCGTGATTTAAGTTTCATGAAAGGTGAAAAAGTCTTTTAGAAAACTTTGCCATGAAAGAAAAAAAAGTTATGAGATTTTGAGATTTTGGATAGTGGCATATAGACTTGCTTTGCCTTCGAGACTTTTACCTGTACATCTTGTATTTTATGTGTTCATGACACGAGTCACATAATTCAGCCTGAGAAAGTGGAACTAGATGGAAATTTGAATTATGAGGAGGTGCCATAGATATTCTTGATAGGCAAGTGCGATAATTGAGTTCTAAGAGGGTCACTTCAGTGACACTGTTATAGCTCAATCATCCGAGTGAGGAAGCTACATTGGAGTCTAGAATAGACATGTGGAGCATATGCCCACAACTATTTGAAATGTCACGTACACTTTCTAATTCATTCGAGTACGAACGCCTGTTTAAGTGGGAGAGAATGTAATAACCCAAAATAATTTATATACTTGCTAATTTTGAGATTTGGAGAACTATTTTATTTATTAGATCAAATACAAACCTAGTAGAATGAGATTTGTTATTATAAATATAAAATAGAGTACTAGTTAATTTTCCAGTGGGCTAACAAAAATTATGTATGATAGTTGTATAACCATGGGCTCTAGCTAATAAAAGAAGGGAAGGAACTGGGCCCAACCACCCCAATTGATGCTCATGTTTTAGGGCAGTAGGATAAAAAAAAGTTACCTTCTTGGTTCACAAAGACATAAACTAAAATAGCTAAATAGCCTTGGGTGGTTGATGCGCAACAAAGAGCTGCCATTTGTGAAGATTTTTTTAGAGTTTTATAAGTTTAAGATTGAGGCTATTGGAGGCCTTTTGGTTGGTGTTCTAGACGTCATGATGTTGAGTTTGATACGACTGTGCGCTATGATGTTGAGTTTGATACGACTGTGTGCCATAATGTTGAGTTTCATACGGCTGTGCGCCATGATGTTGGGGCATTGTGTATGCCTTTGTATATCACCTGAGCATTGTGTATGCTTCTTGATGTATTTCGGGCATTGTGTATGCTTCAGTGAGCATTGCGTATGCTTTGTTACATATTTGGGGCATTGTGTATGCTTCAGTGAGCATTGTGTATGCTCTGTTACATATTTGAGGCACTGTGGTGCCGTTGTGGACTCGTAGGTGTGTTGGTAAATTTCTTTCGCTGCAATTATGATAAGTCTTTAGTGGGTACTCCTTTTGGTTGATTCTTAATAACTCTATTGATACACACATATTGAGTTATTGTATAATTATCATATTTACTATATCATTCGTGTTGTGGTGTGTTTGTATTTTCTAACACTTGTTCCATGGATATTCAAAGTGGCGGGTCAAGGATCTTACTGGGTTATATTCATGTATAGCTCACTCCTTACATGCATGTCCATGCAGATATTACTGGTGAAGACAAAGGTAGTAGTCGATGGGTTCGCTAGAGTTGATCCAGTTATTGAGGTGAGCCACTGCATTGTTCGTGGAGGCTTCCAAAAGAATTTTTTTCATCTATTCATATGATGTCTTTTGTAATCCTCTTAGATGCTCCATAGTCTAGTGTGAGATTTGGACTAGAGTGTTATTTCTTCGTTTATTTATGAAACAATTTGGATCATTACTTATTCGCATGTAATTATCGAAATACCGAAACTTACATTTATTTTGGTTGAGCGTTGAATAAATGCTAAGTATATGATATAAGTTGGTTCGCCCGGGCGTAGTGTTAGCTGGGTGCCAGTCATGTCTAGAGGGTAGTTTGGGACATGACAAAAATATTCCCAAATTGGTAACAATTTATGAAGAAATTTCTTTTCTAAATCCCCCATTTTCGCCCCAGATTCAAAAATATTCCCAAATTGGTAACAACTTACGAAGAAAGTTCTTTTCTAAATCCCCCCGCCCCCACCCAGCTTCTAAAGACGAGTTTTGCAAGGAAAAAAATAGAAAAAGTGCAAAAAGATCTTCAACGAGCCATTTTCCGGTAGAGGAATCTTAAAAGACTTAGGGTGAGTTTCTAGTGAGATGGTTTTTGGAGTTGTTTCAGATCAATTCCTTTTTGTAGTTGATAGGTGGTGCTATGATGGAATATTTGATGTGAAAAAACTTTTTAGGTGAAGGGTGGTCAGAGAGGAATTGCAGGCATTGGTGGATCGATTTCTAATAGTTGAATTGAGTTGAAAAAGAAAAAGAAAAATGAAGAGTAAAAAAGTGGTTACCGATGCAAAACAAAAATTAGATAAATTCTTTCTCTCGTTGTTTGTATCATAACATTGTAATATTAGTGGCGAGTGAGGAGGAAGGTGATCGTGGAATGGAAAAAGAAAAATATAACTTTTAAATAATATTAAAAAATAAATTAAATAATAAAAAAAATCCGACGTGGATACTAATGTGGCATCCACATCAGAGCGATTGAAGAACACGTGTTGTTTGAGGGTTTAAAATATTGATTTGGAATAGACCGGAATGACAAACACAAATAAGTACAAATGTCTCTTATGCTATTCTACCAATTTATTAATCTATTGAACACCATTTCACATGCAATGTATATGAACATGAAAATGCAATAAATATAGAATTATGCGGGAACTTTTTTATTTATTTATTATGTGGGAGCATTGATTCTTGCAATTTTAAATGATATAGTAACTACTCAATTTATTTATTGTGATTATTGATGTGAAGTCATATAGTTTTCATATTTCAGTTTTGTTTCTTTCATTTTCTAGGGTAATAGTGGTGCAACATTTTGCATATATTCTTTATTTTACTCTATAAAAATGTATAACAAGTTGAATCACTGTATTCATTTCTCTTGGTTCAGTCAAAATTTTCCTTTTCCTAAAAATATCCATTGATTTTTTCGTACTTGATTTTGCAACATATCACATGTTTAATTTTTGATTTTTTCTTGATGTCTTCTCTTTATTTACTAATGTCTAATTCATGTTCCATTTTGGTATATTCTGTGTAGGGGTGTTCAAATCAAACCGGAAAATCGCACGAAAACGAAAAATCGAGCCAAACCGATTAAAAAATCCGATTAGGTTTGGTTTGACTTGGTTTGGTATTGAGTAAAAAAATTCGAACCAAACCTGTATTGGTAAAAAAAAAGATTCACACATGTAATAAATCTAGATGACTCAGTAGTCTATGTGGAGCAATGAAGACACGACAGCTGGACGGGACTCTAAGAAGAGGTACGAGGCAAAGAGGCACGGCAAATCACACACATGGGTTAATTAGCTACGGAAGTCTCAACCTGATTGAGAAGATAAAGAGACACGGTCAAAAGTGTATTTGGACAGAATAAAGGGAAGATTCAGAGATCTTCAAATTAGAGATCCATATGTTACACAACTTTCACTCAACAGTTACGGTTGATTCATTGTAACATTACATTAGAGTCATTATTAGTCATTAATTCTTAATCACCAAAAAAGGTAGACATTATGTTAGGAAATTCCCTATATAAAAGAGAAAAATATAACCTGTAAAGGGAGAGAAAAAATAATTTGAACTACTATTGCAATATACTTACTTTTTGTGCATCTTACTGCTTTCTATTTACAAGTTTGCCTATAATTATAATCTTATTCTTTGGTTATCAGAAACCCGTGTTCTTCTTAAAATAGCTTTGGGCAAAGAATCCAATTCTTTGGTTAAACAAATTGGTTCCGTTACCGGGAATCTGATAATNAACTCCAACGACAACAACCAGCAAAGGAATGGAACCCCAGTTCCATCGCCTTCAGGAACCCCACGTGGTTCAAGGGAACAATCCCCAGAAAGATCCAATAACAACAATGATAATAATGATCAAACGGTGGAACAAGATCGGGTAAAGCAAATGATTGCAGAGTATGTGAGCCAAGCTTTGCAAGAATTTGCGAGGGGATTACCGGCAGCGTTACCTGCACCACTAACACCACCTCCCAATAATACCATCACCATGGAAAATTCTCAATCTGGTTTGGCAAACTCAGGAAGGGGAGATACTCCTAATGAATCTCTCGAAGTGAGACCAGGTATATCTAATAACTCTGAATTACAGACTTTATTACTAACTTTGCAGAAACAGGTGAAGGAACAAATCAATCGAATCTAACAAATTCCTGGAGTACCACCTGTTATCAAAGGAATTGACGTTGATAGATATTCTCAACAACCTTGGAAACCAAGCGCAGCACCAGTACCTATTCCCAAGAAGTTTAAAATGCCTGACATTCCTAAGTATGACGGGACAACCGACCCACGCGACCATGTGACTGATTTTACCACCTGAGTGAAGGGCAATNTTCTTTTGTTGAGCTTGCAGATTCTTTCATAAACGCACACTCCGGTGCGCAAAAAGTCGAGAAAATGATGGAGGACATCTTTAAAATAAAACAAGGAGACACGGAACTACTTCGTGAATTTGTAGACAGGTTTCTGCGAGAAAGAATGCAACTACCAAGGGTGCCTGATAATTGGGCAGCCATGGCATTCGCAAGTAATCTAAATGACAAAAGCTCAGAAGCTACGCGAAGACTCAAGGAAAGCTTGAGAGAATTCCCAGCTACAACGTGGAACGATGTTTATAACAGGTATAGTACTAAACTTAGAATAGAAGAAGATACCATTGCTCCTCCGAAAGAGGAAGATTATACCAGATCCAGACATTCAGAATCAGACAGGAGATCAGGTAAAAACAGGCACGATCCTTACTTGGGACCATCGGGACGTGAAACTCGTCCCAAGTTCGAAAACACCAGGTCAAATTATGGACCACCAAGCAGAGATGCGGGCTCGTCCTCATCTAGATCCAGAAGGGATCAAGATCAACGACCTAGAGGTAATGCGCGAATTGGGGATTACACCTTTAATGTAAGTACCTCCGAACTAATTTCATTGTTAAGAAATTTGGGTGATAAAGTTCGATGGCCCAAAGAGATGAGGTCGAATCCGAATAAGAGGAACCCAGATCTCTGGTGTGAATTCCATAATGATCATGGACATAGAACTGCAGATTGCAGACTTTTGCATAGTGAGGTAGAACAATTATTGAAACAGGGCTATTTGATAGAATTGTTCAGTGAAAAAGGTAAACATGCATACATAAAGAACAGGCAGGAGCCCCCAAAACCTCCATCTCCAAAACGAACCGTCAACGTGATACACGGAGGTGAAGAAGTAAACGGAGTGGTCTGCAAAACGACCACGAAGCTCACAATTACACACGGAAAACGGGTTCGTAAAAATCTGGAAGCAGATGATATAACCTTCGATGATGCTGATATCGGCGGATTAATGCTTCCTAACAACGATGCTCTAGTAATATATTTACTTATTCATGACACTAACGTAAAAAGAGTGTTGATTGATCCAGGTAGTTCAGTCAATATCATTTTGCTAAGAGTCATGGAAGAAATGCTATTGGGGAATCAAGATGTCACGACCCAAATTTTCCTCCGTTGGGTATCGTGATGGCATCTAGTCTTAGGGACTAGGTAAGCCTAACATTTCCACTGAACAACAACGATAATAAAGGAATTTTAAAAATTTTGAAATAGAATTCTTGACAGAGTTTACAATTTTTCAAAACCCGGTAAATATAAGTCATAAGCTCTACAAAATCTTTCTATCAAATCTAAATACAACTGTCTAGGAATAAGT
The DNA here is from genome assembly GCA_005239525.1 of Nicotiana knightiana. NCBI lineage: Eukaryota > Viridiplantae > Streptophyta > Magnoliopsida > Solanales > Solanaceae > Nicotiana > Nicotiana knightiana. The sequence continues at coordinate 2,133 of ML436032.1, read as the reverse complement.
AAGTACAACTGAATAGAAATAAAACAGTAAGGTGACTCCGAAGCCTGAGAATGCAGCAGCAGGTTACCTTGAGTCTCCTCAGCAATGATCTGCGCAGCTACCAACAACAATAACCTGAAGATGCACACAAAAATGTGGAGAAGTGTAGTATGAGCACACCACAGCGGTGCCCAGTAAGTATCAAGACTAACCTCGGTGAAGTAGTGACGAGGACTAGTCAAGACACCACCGATCTAATAAGTAAAAAGGCATAAATGTATAAAAGACTGAAACATAATATCTATCTAAAGATTTTTCAATATAATTAACTATACGATTGAATAATACGGAAGAAAATTCAATAATTACGATCAACGGACAGCATAATAGAAATACGCAAAGAGAATGGAAAGGATGCAATCTAAATGGCGGGAATCACAACCCAATAAAAGCGCTAGCAACTCAGCACTGCATCAATTTATTCTCGTCGGGCCTTAGCCAATAAACTCAATAAAATTGGTCAAACCTTCGAGTGAAAACCTTCAAATCGTGAGTTCATTTTGAAAACTTTAAGATATAATCATTTCGGAATAGAGAAATTTCTTCTTTGAAACATACTTTCTTTGAATGTATATTTATATATTTTTATAAAGAGAAACCTTAACAACAGAGTCTCTTCGAAATATGTGGTGTTCAAATATACTTTCTCAAATACTGCTCTTTCAAATATCATCAAAATATGTGATGTTCAAAATATATTTTCCCAAGTACTGCTCTTTCAAATATCATCAAAATACGTGATGTTCAAAATATATTTTCCCAAGTACTACTCTTTCAAATATCATCAAAATATGTGATGTTCAAAATATATTTCCCAAGTACTGCTCTTTCAAATATCATCATTCTGCAAGACAAATATTTTTCAAATATACTTTAGAAAAGAAGTCCTTTTGACATAACTTTTCCTGGAGATAATTGTTTTTCAGCTATACTTTTCAATATATATATTTATATCTTTCGATTCAAATCTCCTCAATCATAAAACTACCGGAACTCAGTCCGCCACTCAGAATTTATCATGCAATTCAGTACAGGGGGAGAGCTCCCGCATCTCTGTCCGTAGTCCCAATTTAAATATGCGATGCAGTACATAGGGAAAGCTCCCGGATCTCTGTCCGTAGTCCCAATTTAAATATATTATGCAGTACAGGGGGAAAGCTCCCGGATCTCTGTCCATAGTCCCAATTTAAATATGTGATACAGTACAGGGGGAAAGCTCCCAGATCTTTGTTCGTAGTCCCAATTTAAATATGCAGTGCAGTACAAGGGGAAAGCTCCCGGATCTCTGTCCGTATTCCCAATTTAAATATGCAATGCAGCCACTGAGAAAAAAACAACCAGAATGCGACAGAAACAACATATATTGTCACAACTGGCGCGAAAGAAAACAAGGTCGAATACAAGGTGCGATGAGCAAATCAATACAAAGACTTAAATCACAAAAGTGGTAACAAATCGCTCATAAGAAGTAGCCACTGAGAGGAATGCCAAGCACAAATAGAGAACAGCATAACGAGGGGAAGACAAGACAAATGTAGCAATGATTCTATATATTCAAGTTCGCAACCAAGAAACTAAATCATCCCGGCAAGGGAATCAGCTATAACCAATCTCACTTAGACAACTAGCTTCACCGAATAAACTCAGTTCGAACAATGCTCAGTAAATAGGCAGCATCAAACAAAAATCATCAACATGGGCGGTCATCAATTAAACCTAGGTAGTACTTAAGAGGAAAAATCATTTAAATCACAATGTACGACTCACGGGCATGCTTGACCAACGTATAGATATTCCAATTTCCTGTTAGACATTTATAGAGCGAGATTATACTAGTTCTAGTCACATAGGAAGCGTATGGATGAAGACATAGCATAACGGTAGGAAAAACAAAGCCTTAATTTAAGTCAATTAAGATCATGTAAGAAACAAGGAATGTTAGACAAGTACTTCTAACTTGAACAGGAAGAGATGAGACTCGAAATCAGGAATTCAGATATAACAAGTTCAATTTGTATAGGGGTGTTGGTTGCAAACGCCCACGCAAGTATACGTGATCGTAGCAAGTAATATAATGTTAAATCGAATGTCGAA
>ML436031.1:465556-480396 GCA_005239525.1 Nicotiana knightiana | reverse complement strand
TATATGTGTCTGCATTTTTACTCCGTTTTTATCTATTTGTATTCCTAAGAATTCAATTTGGTTAAATTATTTTCAAATTTAGAAATGTGTCATTTATTTTGGAAGAGACTAAAAAGAAAAGTACCTCATATAATTTGAAACGGAGAGAGCAGATACATTGCGCTAATTCTTATGTGTGATATACATCAGATGGGAAGCAAAGTAAGGGAGTAAACCAAGAGGGCATTACCCTCTACAAGAATCTCATCAATGAGCTCCTAACAAATGGTAACATTTTTCTCCTAGTCTTCTTCAATAGATAATTCTATTTCCAATGAATAAGTTGCGATTGTTTTTGCTCTGAACCTCAGGGATACAGCCTTTGGTCACACTCTTCCATTGGGATACACCGCAAGCCCTTGAAGATGAGTATCTTGGCTTTTTAAGCCCTCATATTGTGTAAGTGAAACTCACCTACATTACTAAGACAATGTTTGGAACAATTAATTTTTAGTTTTATGTGTATTTCTAAATTCTGATAAAAATGAAATTATCAAATTCATAAATTGTATTATTAGCGCTAAAATCTTACTAGTCGTACCTCTTTTATTGAGATGATATATTGTTATTTAATAGTAGTTAGTTAGTTAGTTATGATAGTTAGTTGGTAGTTATTATTAACTAGTGTGACAGCTGACAGCACACTGGACTGCTTCGTGTGTATATATACAGTGTTGATATCAATGAAAGACTAAAGTTTTATTTTATCAAACATTTCACTCCTTCCTCCTCTCTCTTCTAACGCTGAGTTCTAGAAGTTTAACTGCTCCACCATTGCAGGGATGATCTCACTCATTTCTGTTGTTTTTCAGTGTCAATCTTGACATGGTATCAGAGCGAGGTTAATCCCGCACATTATTTTTACCTACGATTCTCATTCTCGATTCATCTCGTTGTTCGATTCTGTTCAATTTAGAACTTTGCTCTACTTTTGGGGGTTTCATTTGGATGTCAGTAAATTATTGTTAGAAATTCTGATAATCAAAATCCTTTTGCTTTTCTTAATCGATTTCACTCAATCATGGTTGTTGTTGACCGAGAGAATTCAACCAGAGTGGAGACTAGTGCTACTGTTACTACACCAAGCATAGGCATCGATCCAAGCGATCCTCTGTATCTTCATCCGTCTGACTATCCCGGAGTTATGCTCATTTCAACTACTTTTGACGGAATAGTGTACAGGTCATGGAGAAGTGTATTGAGGAGACTGTCTGTGAAAGACAAATTAGGGTTCATAAATGACGAGTGCAAGCAACCAGATCCTTTGTCACCACACATTCGCCAATGGGAGCGATGTGATAATATGGTGACATCTTGGATCCTAAATTCCCTTTCTAAGGAAATTGCAGATAATGTAGAGTATGCAAATGATGTTGTTGAACTTTGGAAGAAATTGGAGGATCGTTATGAACAAACTAATGGAGCTAGGTTGTATCAAATTTAGAAGGAAATCATCGACCTTTCTCAAGGAACCCTTGATAGTACTGCTTACTATACTAAATTGAAGAAGCTTCGGAAAGAGCTCACTATTCTGAACAAGAGGACTCAATGTAGTTGTACCTGTAATTACAGTGCAAAGGAGAGCATGTATAAAGTTGAACACGCTAGGAGACTGATACAATTCCTTATGGGATTGAACGAGGTTTACATTGTACTTCGAGGTAGAATATTTATGATGAACCCATTGCCAAGTTTAGCACATGCTTTTTCACTCCTAGTTCAGGATGAGAAGCAAAAAAAAATTAGGCCAACCATCAATTATCAATTGAGTTAACTTCACTAAACATGAATACATCAGGACAAGGTTCCTTCAAGAAAAAATTTCCTACAAACAAAAATTACAATGGTAATGCTAGAGCTCGACTCATATGTGACTTTTGTAAGAAGCCAGGGCATAGTAAGGATAGATGTTACAAACTACATGGTTAATCATAGAGTGGTCAGAGTTCTGGCCAAAACTTCACTCCCAGGCACTTTCAAAATGGTCAAATTCACAATCAAAATCCCAGATACAATAAAGGCAAAAGAATAGTTGCAAATTTACAAGTGATCTCTAATGAAGTTTTGACTACTAAGGAGAATGAGCACAAAACTCAAGATGATGGAAGAAATGTGAGCCTCACTGAAGAACAATATGGACAATTTGTGAGTCTTCTTCAGGAGTTCCATATGGGAAATGGAGATGTTAGGAGGCCCTTAGAAAGTGCAATTTCCTCTAATGCCAGTGCTGTCAACTTTGCAGGTATGATAGTATGCACATCCTCCATTGATTTTTGTAAGCTTTGGTGTAAATGCTTCGAATCCAAAACTGATACATGAATATTAGATTCGGGAGATTCCAACCACATGGCCTTTAATATATCCCTATTTTCCAACATTAAGGTTTTACCTTACCCTATCCTAGTAGATCTGCCAAATGGTTATAAAGTCAAAGTATCTGAGATTGGAGTTGTTAGTCTTACACCCAAAATAGTCTTGTACAAAGTCCTTTTAGTTCCTTCCTTCAAATTCAATATTGTGTCGATTTATTGGTTAACTAATAACCTTAAAGGTATAGCATCCTTTACTAACTACACTTGTCTTCTATAGGCCCCTTCAGTGAAGAGGCCTCTGGAGATTGGTAGAGTAAGACATGGCTTGCACCTGCTTTGCTCCAAGCGATTGAGAAACAACAGCCCTTTTACTGATGTTCCTAATCACGTTGTGAAGTAAATATACCCCTTTTGGATAATCTGCAACATCATTCATCTGCATATGTAAATAAATCACCTTTCAATCAAATGCAGAACCATTCTCTTTCAACTGTTAATACTTCATCTTTGAATGTTGATGCTTCCTGCCGTGTTTTTAATTCCTGTATCTCCAAAGACAACAATGTAAACTTTCTATGGCACAATAGGCTTGGACATGTACCATTTATAAATATGAAAGGCATTTTTACTAGTATTCTCTCCTAAGCAACCATTTATATGTACAATCTTCCCCATGGCCAGACAAACCAGATTACCCTTTCATCAAAGAGTTAGTACTTCTTCCAAAATATTTGAACTACTCCATGTAGACCTTTGGGGACCCTGTCATGAATTCACACATGACCAATATAGATACTTCATCACCATGGTAGATGATTACAGTAGAACAACCTGGACTCAGTTGTTGGCATGTAAAAGTAGTGCCCTTCAGACAATCAAATTTTCATCTCTCTAGTTGAAAACCAATTCAAAACCAACATCAAGTCCATTAGATATGACAATGGATTGGTGTTTAACAACCTTGAAGCTACTATTTTATTTCAGTCAAAAGTAATTGTTCACCAAATAACTTATCCCTACATATCACAACAAACTGGGCGGTGGAGAGAAAACATAGATATTTCCTTGAAACAACCAGGGCCCTACTTTTTCAGTCCAAGCTACCCTTGAAATATTGGAGAGAACATGTTCTAATAGCCACCCACATTACAAATAGATTATCCACTACATAGCTCAAAAATAAATCTCCATTTGAAGTATTGTATGGTAAGAGACCAGATTATACTCAGATAAGAAGCTTCGGTTGTTTGCGCTTTCCTACAACACCCAAGGTTTAAAGAAATAAGTTAGATCCAAGAACAGTCCCACATGTTTTTATAGTCTACCCTTTTGGTGTGAAAGGCTACAGGTTTTGAATGTGTCAACAAGAAAAATTCACATTACAAGGGACATAGTGTTTTATGAGTTTATCTTCCTTTTTGGTATCCACTCTAAGTCTATACCTATGTCTTTTCCTGCATCCTTTGTTGTTGTCCCTTCTGATGAATCTGTGATTGTCACTAATAACAATGTTACTAGTGTATCCACTGACAATTCATCACCTAAATTTTCACATAGAAGGTCATTTCATTTTGTTGATCAAGTGTCTTCTTCTCCTTCTTCACCTTCTATAACTCCTCTTTCAACTTCCCATCCTGATGCTTTTGCATCTTCACCTCCATGCTCATCTCCTCCTATTAATTATCCTCCAATGCATCACTCATCTTAGCTGACACTAGCCTTGAGAATATCACAGAGGGAGCACAAAACTCCTACCTATATAAAGGACTATGTATATAATGTTTGTAACCCTGATACACATCCCTTCTCTCTTAACACCTTGTTTTCTAATCATCATCGCATAGCCCTTGAATCACTAACTCTTAGTAGTCAGGATTTAGTAAGTAGTATTTTCGTTGATAATGAACCATCTTCATTTGAGGAAGCTGTTGTTATCCCTGCCTAGCAAGTATCCATGGTCCAAGAATTTGAAGCATTTTATGCGAATAACACTTGGAATTTGGTACCACTTCCTCCTAACAAGAAGACAATAGGTTGTATATGAGTCTATAAGGTGAAACACAAGTTAGATGGTAATGTAGAAAGGTTTGAAGCTAGGCTGGTTGTGAAAGGTTACCCACAGCAAGAGCGTATAGACTTCACGGAAACCTTTTCTCAAGTGATAAATATGACTACAGGGAGAACACTAATTGTAATTGTGGTAAAGAATGGCTGGACAACGTTCCAATTAGATGTAATTCTTTTTTATCGCGTCCAAATTCACATCTCAGAATAAAGTATGAAACAGTCGATTGAAATTATAGCAACCCAACAAAGAGTTGGGGTCGAATCCACAGGGAGCTTGATGAGAGTTAGGGGTATATATACTAATGCGTGAAATTGAATTATCTTGATTTTCACTTCCACAAAAAGGGTTTTGCTTCTATTTCTAAGTTTACACTAAAGTTTGCACAATAAAGAAATAAGACTAGGATAATTATTTTTGATATTTTTCAAATTGATAAAAATCCTAAGATTGTGACTATCACCTAGGTTTTTGCCTAATGGGATAAAAACCTTAGTGCTTGTTTTGTTGATCGGGTTGTATTAATACCTCTCAGTCAGAGAGTGGTTTTTCCTAATTTGTATTTCTCAAGACCAAATGAGTGTCACACAAAACAGATGATAAAAGCTCAAGTCGGATTATTACTATCTCTAGGTCGAACCCTTTAATTGGGTTAATCAATATCCCGATTTACCCTTTTCATTGTTAGCCAAGTTTTCCTAGACAAAGTCTCTCTTTCTCAAGTAGAGACTAAGTCAAATAGGCAAGAACTAATGTTTGCAGCTATTAAGTTCACAAATTAAAGCATGAGCTAGGCTAATAATAAACACCCAATCATAAACAAGCTCTAATTCCATAAGATTTACACACGAGGTTTGGGTCACAATCCTAGTAAAGACCTATCTACTCATGCTTAGGCTTGAAGAAAAAGAACAAGAAAGACTAATTAAACTCATAATGTAAAGTCAAAATGATAAAATTGATTGTAAAATGCACCAAAATAAAGCAAACTTCCAAAAGAGGCTAAGAAAAATGACTACGAAACTTGTTGATTTTGAAGATTAACTTAATTTCGTGAAACTCTTCTATTTATACGAGGCTAGAAATTTCAGACAAAATGCCCCTCGGGAGGTTCTGTGGCCGCACAATTCCATGTGCGGTCCACATAATTCTTCATCTGGTAGGATCTCAGATTCTGTGGCCGCACAATTTTGAACTGCGTCCACGAGACAATACTTCTGCGGTCCGTATATTTAGCATTGCGGCCGTAAGGCACTCTTTTGTGATCAGCGATTGTGGCCGCAGAACCACAAGTAGAGGAAGCTCTGGACTTGACTTTTTTGTCATCTCTCTGATCTTGGATCATAGCCCAGCTATTGCGATCGTACAATTCATGTGCGGTCCGTAGTTTGCTCAAAAGTCTGCTAAGTTTTCCTTCTTTGATTGCGGCTGCAGATGGAATTATGTGGATCGCACATTGTAAGCTTTTGTGCCTTTTATTGTCTTGTGTTTAGACTACTCTTTTTTTAGTCGGATTTCATCTCGGGAGACCAACTTCCAACATTCCTACAATTTTGCATATTTCATTACTTTCGGGAATAAAATTCAATACATTTAGACTAAACCAAAAGCTAAAAGGTGCTAATAAGTAGTCAAATTCCCCACCTATCAATTCCCCCAAACTTAAGCATTTGCTTGCCCTCAACCAAGAAAAATAGTTCACACCCCCACAACTTAAGAGTCATTTCAGCCAGTCAAAGGTGATCCATTCATACAACATTTGGGACCAACAATTACCCACACTACTTATATATTATCAACAAGGCGACAAGTTAAACATTTATGCACATATAGTTCTAATGTGACACTTGATCATCAAGAGTTGACTTTACTCATCAAGGAAGCTTTCTCTCTCATATAGGTATTTTTGGATCCCAAACTCCTCCTCGTCTACTCTCTGTTTGCCTATCTCACTTAAGAATTTTAGCACTCAGTCCAAAGATTTATGAAAGTTTCACTCATCTCTCTCAAGAGAATATCACAAGTACGGCTTCAAGTACCACAGGCTTGCCCCTTATGTAGATCGCCACTAATATAAGCTCACTTGTATTGAAATCAAATAGGGGTTTTTTTCGAGATGTAATGAAGGATCTTGGGTTAGGGTTGGATACATTATGGTTGAGTGGGTTCAACTTTCCTTAAGAGAAAACGAGTAAAGGCTTGTAACATGGTTATCAAATAAGAAAGGCTCGAGGCTTAAATGGGTTGACTAGGGATAAAACATTGGTAGGCAATGACAAATTCAAACGGGTCAAGGAAAGCCTATAATCACTTCTCAAACCAAGAAAACTTAAGATTTCGCTTTGAAACACATTGGGGGCAAGTTTTAGACCTTTCACACGGGTACTTGGACTAACAACAAAGTAACTCACCTCTCACGCAACTGGATAGTTAAAGAGGACAGAGTTGAGGACCACAACAATCACATTCAAGTTTGAAAATCACTATGATTCAATTAAACCACTCGATGGTTGCCAAGGTCGACACAAGAGTCACAAAGTCACGAACTAGAGCTATTTCTTTCAAAAACCTTGTTTCCAACCATAAGCACGTAGTTGAGTGTGTTGGTACCAAATGAAGCACGATTGACTCTTTGAGCATGAATCAATTAGGTCTTTTTATCCATTACTACTACTATTATTACCTAAACACAAAACGGACTCATTCCCTTAAGAAGGTTGTCACGCCATCCATCATTGGGAAGAGTCACCCGGTTCACACAAAAACTACCTTTGGAAAGAACCGTGGCATTAAGAAAATCAAAAGCTTATTATCTACTAAAACATAAAAAGAAGCTACCGAATCAAAAAGAATCTACTAATTCAAAATGAAGAAGCTACTAAATTAAACACTAACTAATAAGAAAAAAAACATAAAGAAGCTACAAAGCAGAAACTATTGAAAGTATAACAAATATACATGATGAGAGAGCATAGAGAATATACACATAATGAGAAAGAAAAATAAAATAGTATCAAGTTAATTATAGGCCAAATGTCTCTGAATCATCAAATAAGATCAAATGTCTCCCCACCCCTCGAATAAAAAAGCATTGTCCCCAGTGCTTAACAAAATAAGAGTAAAGGAAGGGAAAGAGTGAAAAAATCTCCCTATGGCTCCTTGGACATCTCTGTGTCCATAGCAACATCACCGTCATCAGTCTCCTCCAACTGGATCTCATCATCCTCAACTCTTGGAGTGACTGGCTTGGTGAACATCTGACGCACTGCCTCGGCGGTATCGGCAGCAAAGTCTGGCTCCTCAGACTCACCAGCTGGTGCCTCTGGTGCTGATGGTGCTGTAGGATCTGGGCCTTGGTGGTGTGGGTCAATCACCATGTCAATAGGGAGATCTCTGGCTGCAGCAAGCTTGGTCACCTATTTCCGGAGCTTTTCCACTGACTTCTTTCTAGCCTGGACTTCCTCATTTTCTTTACTTCCTTTCCCTAATATTTGATTACTGACCCATGTTGTACCAAGGTCTCCATGATAGTGGTCTGGTTCTCGAGGAGATTCTTCATTGTCTCTTTAATATTCGGGGGAATTTGAGGTGCTCGAACAGAAGATTGTGTTGCAATAGTACTAGATATGTCAGATAGCTTTGTTGTGGCTGTCTGTATCCAGTTGCTGAGGCTCGAAAATGTCTGGCAGACTAGCAGCACAGAAATTGGAGCAGTAAGCATGGGCACCGGCTTCAAAGTCGAGGTGGAACATGTGTCACAAAATGCAGTGGGAACTGAAGATAGTGGTGGAGGCATATCTGCGGCAGTGGAGGAAGGCTCAGCTGAAGTGGATGGACCATCAACTGCCTCCGCAACTACATGGTTGGCACATCATACTGGCCCGGAGTGGCAGGAGGCTGAACCTTCTTCTTTGGGTTCGTAGCATCCACCAGAGAGTACCATGAGAAAGGCTTCTTCGATCACACCTTTGTATTATAATCCCTCGGCTGTAACCCTACATCCGCGAGATACTCTGTAATTGTGTTGGGATAGCGGTAGGATGAGTCCGCTTACCTAGAAATCACAGATATGTTAGCCGACATCACGACACCCACATTGATCAGTTACCCGACCATGATAGAAGTAAGTAGAACTGCCCGAGGAATCGGAATATATGTCTCATTCTTGCACATGTCTAGTTTGATGCAGACAAAGGTTTTCCATCCCTCCGCCTCAAATTTCAGAGTGTTCATCTGAATAGGACCCCTGTTGTGATTCATGGTGGTGGTGGTCTAGGAGCTGCTAGCATCTCCTCTAACCAAGGATGATCTTCCTCCCCAAGTGCACACTTCTCTAAGTACTCTATTGTCTCAACATCATCAAATCCCAAATATGTGTTTAGTGTGTGGATCAAATTTCACTTTGAGGTTTCTCACTTTTGTCACCTTTGTCCCCTTTTTAATATGCGCCACATTGGTGTAGAATTCCTGTACAATGTACTCCTTAGAATCCACCACGCTCTGGGTAAACCACATCCACCCTTTGAGTTCTAAATTGTCTCAATATTGCAGAGTTATATCTCTCCAAATCTTTCAACTAAAACGGTCGCTCAAAAGTGAGAGAGCTCACTGGCCATCATTCACGGAAGTTGGAGAATGTTGCCAAGCTGACAAATCGGTTCTCCCATACCTCTTTCTTCTTCAACCTTTAAAGGCCGGCAACTGTAGCATTTCCTGCTATGCCATCATCTTAGATGTCCTGGATGATGTCTCTAGTGCCTCAGGGGCAGGTATAGTAGATGGCTCAGAAGCCTGACTACTACTTTCTGAGCCCTCGAAAGAGCTATGAGATGTGGACGACTCGTCCCTAAGCTAATACCTCCCTGGCGGCCTTGACTGGATAGCTGACTGCTCATGTACAAGCTGAGTTGCCCTCTGATGCTTCCCTAGATGGGGCATAGGAACTGGTCTCGGAAAGGTCTGCACCTCTCCCTCTGCCAACTGCTGTTTTCTTTCTGACTTCATGTTGTTGGGCACTAGTTAAGGTTCTCTTCCCTCGTCCCCCATAAGGGTCACCCCTTTCTCTCGAAGTGTTTCCTATGCCTTTAGATCGGACCATTTTTTGTACCAAGCAAAGGCGATTGTTATATGAAATTCAAGTTTATACATACAATGAATGTAAGGACGCACCAGAAGATACAATGAGGAACACAGTTGAAACATTCTTGCAGGATAGGGATGTGCGGTCCGCACATTTTCATTGCGGCCCAAGATTGGGCCATTGCGGACCATAGAATTCTCTTTTGCAGACACAGATGAGGATTACAGTTCGCAGATTTTCTATTGAGGCCGTAAAGCGAAGACCTAAATTATACCAACTCCCTGATGATAGAGAATTGGTTGATGTGCCGCTGCAACATGTTTTCTGCAGACCGCATATTTTGGCCTTGCGGCCACACAATGAAGTACAAACATGCACACTCTCGGAAGACAGTGAAATAGTTGTCTTGCGGCTGCAATGGAAATTCTATTGTTTGTGAAATTTTCCTTGCGGCCGCAGACTCATGCTTGACTAATCTTACCTAAAATCAACTTTTGTGGATCGTACAATTTCTTGTGCGGCCGCAGATTCCAATAATTACGAATAAGCAAACATTTTTATCTAGGGCTTGCGATTATTACAAAAATTTGACATAGATACACTGTACAAGCGTGAAAATCTAGTTACCTAGTCCCCGATTAGCAAGTACTAGTTGACCCACTACAAATTTACCCCACAACTATGTACAATTAGATTCAACAAACAAATGGCCTAAAATTGTGACTAAAAATCTAAAAATAAAAAGAATTAAAAGAAATTAACAAGATTATGAAGCATACCAAGTGAGTGAGTGCAAGAAATGAGTTATCAATTGTTGCTAAATGTGTGGGCAGATGATTTAGCAAGGGATTTCAAATCAGTACTAGTTGTGTGCTCAGAAAGGGAAAAGGGTAACAATAGCCCTAAGCCCTCTATTTATACTTGTCGGTTTTTGCTAAGGGAAAGAGAAGCGAGTGCGGCCGTAGAATTCCATTTTTGGTACGCACTCTGTTACCTGGGGGCTTAATTGCCCTTTAGTTTAGCGGTCCACAGATGTGTGCGGTCGCAGATCTCTGTTGCGGACCACAAAATTTGTGTTGCGGTTGCAGATCGGCTATTTTTCTGACAGGCCAACTTTAGAGAGTTTTCATGTTGCATCGTCTAGTTATGCGGTATGCATGTCATTTGTGCGGCTGTAACTCTCTTTTTGCTGCGGCAACAATAATTGTGCGGTCCGCACAATGCACTTGCGGTCCGCAATTCTTTCAACACTTAACCAAATTTCTGTCCACAATTCCAGTAAGGCACACTCATCCCTGCAACCACTTCAAATCAAGTTAGTACCAAAATAACACCTAACTACACAATATACAAGGAAAAGAAAAAGAAACATGAGTTGCTTCCCAAGAAGCGCCTTATTTAACATCGCGGCACGATGCAGAATACCATCAGTTGAAATGAATAACCGCCACGGCGTGGCCATCTCCAAGTTTTCCCAAATAGTGTTTCACCTGGTGACCATTGACTCGGAATGCCTCATTATTTTTGTCTTCAACTCCAATGCACCAAAAGGTGTCACACCCACAATTTCAAACAGGCCACTCCATTTAGACTTTAACTTCCTGGGAAACATCCTTAACCATGAGTTTAATAACAACACAAGATTTCCTACCTTGAACGCTTTGTTCAAAATGTATTTGTCATGAAGGTATTTCATCTTTTATTTAGACAAGGAATAATCATGGTACCGGAACTTATCCAATTCATTCAAATGTGCAACCCTCAAGTTAGTGGCTACATCCCAATCAAGATTCAACTTTTTGAGAGCCCACATGGCTTTGTGCTCAAGCTCTACCTGAAAATGACAAGCTTTTCTGAACACCAACCGGTATGGAAAAATTTAGATAGGTGTTTTGTAAGCCGTATGATAAGCCCATAATGCATCATCAAGATTCTTGTACCAATCCATCCGATTAGAATTCACTATTTTGGACAAAATACTCTTTATCTCCCGGTTAGAGACTTCCACTTGACCCCTTTCTTGGGGATGATAGGGAGTCGTGACTTTATGAGTGACACCATACTTGGTAAGTAAGGTGTCGAAAGCCTTGTTGCGAAAATGTGACCCCTCATCGCTTATAATAGCCTGCGGAGTACCAAACCTTGTGAAAATATTCTTCTTCAATAACGCCACCACATTCCTCACTTCATTGTTGGGAAGAGCAACGTCCTCAACCCATTTTGACACATAATCAATCGTGACCAAGATGTAGGTGTTTCCACAAGAACTCACAAATTGACCCATGAATTCAATACCCCACACATCGAAAATATCAATCTCCAAAATGGTGGTGAGGGGAATTTCATTTTTCTTTGAGATTCCACCGTCCCTTTGACATTCATCACATTGTTTTACTAGATCACTTGCATCCTTGTAAAGAGTGGGCTAATATAAAACGTAACTTAGCACTTTGGGGGCCGTTCTTGCTCCACCATAGTGACCACCATATAGCGAAGAATGACAAGTCCCAAGAATTTCACATTGCTCCTCTTCCGGTACACATATTCTAATCATCCATCTATAAAAATTCGGAAAATGTACGGTTCATCCGAATAATGATCTTGACAATCTCGTTTGAGCTTATTCCTTTACTTTGAAGAGAACTCATCCGGGATGATACCACACACAAAGAAATTTACTAGATCCACGAACCATGGCACCTCTTTCATTGAAATAGCCAAAATTTGCTCATCGCGGAAGGAGTCATTGATTTCAAGGCCATCATGCAGCCTCCCCTCCTCCTCCAAATGAGATAAGTGGTTCGCCACTTGATTTTCACTCCCTTTTCGATCTTGGATGTCAATATCAAACTCTTGAAACAAAATCACCTATCTCATCAACCGAGCTTTGGAATATTTCTTGCTCATAATATAACAAAGTGTTGCATGATCTGTGTGGACAATGACCTTGGCACCCATCAAGTATGGGCGAAACTTCTCAATTGCAAACACAATGGCAAGGAGCTCTTTCTCCATAACGGTATATTTGACTTGGGCACTATTCATCGTCTTACTAGCATAGTATACCAGATGAAAAATCTTGTTGAGGCGTTGCCTCATAACATCCCCCACTGCTACGTCTTTTGCATCGCACATAAGCTAGTGAACACTCCAATTTGGAGTGGTGATAATAGGAGTAGTTGTTAACTTGAGCTTTAACAATTCAAAGGCTCTCATGCAATCATCATTGAAGTGAAAATTAGCACCTTTCTATAAAAGCTTACACAATGGGTTCACCACTTTAGACAAATTCTTGATGAAATACCAGTAAAACCCCATGTGGCCTAAGAAACTCCGCATGCCTTTCACCGAAGTTGGAGGTGGAAGTTTAGAAATCGCCTTAATATTTTCCTTGTCGACTTCAATGCCAGTCTTTGAGATCTTGTGGCCAAGGACAACGCCTTCCTCGGTCATAAAATGACACTTCTCCCAATTTAGCACCAAATTCATTTCTTCACATTTTGCCATAACTTTGTCTAAATTTTCAAGACAATCATCAAAAGAATCCCCAAGCACCGAGAAGTCATCCATGAAAACTTCAAGGTAGTCCTCCACCATGTCCGTGAATATAGCCATCATACACCTTTGAAAAGTCGTTGGTGCATTGCACAAACAAAACAGCATCCGCTTGAAGGCAAAAGTACCATAGGAACATGTAAAGGTAGTTTTCTCTTGATCCTCCGGAGAAATAAGTATTTGGTTGTAGCCCAAATAACCATCAAGAAAGCAATATAAAGCACGGCCGTCCAACCTATCAATAAATTTGGTCTAAGAAAGGAAGCGGGAAATGATTATTCCTTACGACTTTGTTGAGCTTGCGATAGTCCATACACACTATCCATCTGGTCACCATTATTGTAGGAATCAACTCATCTTTGTCATTGGCGACCACCGTCATGTCCCCCTTCTTTGGGACACATTGAGCCGGAGAAGTCCACGAACTATCGGAAACGGGGTAGACAACCCCGACATACAACCACTTGATAATCTCCTTTTTGAAAACTTCTTGCATAACTTCATTTAGTCTCCTTTGATGTTCAATAGATGGTTTGGCACCTTCTTCCAAGTTGATCTTATGCATGCAAAATACGGGTCTTATCCCTCGAATATCCGCCAAAGTCCACCCAATAGCCTTCTTCCTATTTTGTAGCACCACCAATGTAGAATCTACCCATACGTTAGTCAAACAAGAGGAAAGAATAACTGGTAAAGTAGAACAAGGGCCAAGAAATTTATACCTAAGATGTGGAGGCAATGACTTCAACAAGGTAGGAGGCTCTTTAATGGAAGGCTTTAAAGGAGGAGTTGTCCTATTTTCAAGATCCAAAGATAGTTTCTGGGGTGCATAATTGTACGACCCCATTTCTTGAAAAGAGTTCACACATTCCATGAAGCCATCCATCTCGTCATCATCAAAGTTGTGCAAACTCGGCACTTCCAATTGTACAAGGAATCGTGAAAGCACGGGGATCCTCCAACTTGGGAGCCTTTGAGTGTGCAATTGCACTAGTGACTTTGATAGTTTCAAAATTCATCAACCGCTTCTTTGTCACAAGATCCTTCATGAACTGCGCATAGCCTGACATTTGCTCCAAGGATTCAGCTAATGGAAATTTGATTGAGGGACTCTTCATCATTTGGATAAACCTCTTGAATTGATTCTCACCATTTTTCTTGGCAAATCTTTGAGGGTATGGAGGTGTAGGATTAGGCAATGATGCCTTATCCTTTTGCACTACCAGCTCCGGTATGTCAATAATGTGATCCCTAGACGGATTCACCTCCTCTTGAGTCTCTTCCACACTATCATCAATATCAATCTGAACCTCATCATTTGATTGCATCACATTATTCGTCATCTCTTCTTCTTGTACCACTTGTTCATCATCCACAAGTTTCTTTTGACTCGAGGTGGGTGCATTCCCTCCTTTGCCACTTCTTGTAGTAACGTCGATGGCATGCCCTGTGTTTTTCCTGACCTTTGGGTTTACCACCGTGTCACTTGGTAGTGTCCCCTTAGGACGATAATTTAGAGCTTGAGAG
This sequence comes from Nicotiana knightiana, assembly GCA_005239525.1. Classification (NCBI taxonomy): domain Eukaryota; kingdom Viridiplantae; phylum Streptophyta; class Magnoliopsida; order Solanales; family Solanaceae; genus Nicotiana; species Nicotiana knightiana. The sequence goes on along the minus strand of ML436031.1, from coordinate 465,818 downwards.
ATTTGCGCCATTTGGACTTCTAAGTTGCGGATCGATGTGTTATGTGAGGCAAGTTGGGCATCCAAATCGGCATTCTTTTCCATCATTTGATGGAACATATTCTCAATACGCCCATTTCATTGTTGGAAGAACTTGAGCCATAGGGATGATAAGGAGGCGGGTTTATCGATTGTTGATACATCAGGGGCCTTTGGAAAACCCGACCCCGATTGCCCTGATTATTGTTCCATCCACCTTGATTGTTACCCCCCCCCCACCCAAA